>CM061920.1:3058047-3172378 GCA_031002005.1 Vandiemenella viatica
TACCAGGAGTCCTAAATTAAATACAGTCAGCTTGATATGCTTGTCGAATTTGTTTGTTTTTCTTCTTCCAGTTCCTCAAATCTTCCTTATATACGTCATTCGTTTTCTTTATTTTCTCCATTAGGTTTTGTCTTTCATCCTTCTTTATAATACTTTTAGGAAAATCTTCATTTTGCTTATTTTCTTCCTTTTCCGACAATTCTCCTTTAGCATTAAATTGTAACCATCCTATTCCTTGGAGTTTTCGCATCCTCAAAACTTTTTTTTTTTTTTTTTTTTTTTTTTTTTTTTTTTCTATCTCAATGGCTTGGCTCGAGCTGTCTTCGATGGAATTGTTTCCTTCTACGCCACTGTTTAAATCAGGTATGGGCAACCTTTGCTTAGCTGAGGGCGTAATTTCGGGACTTAATCAGGTCGCGGGCCGGACTTAATCAGGTCGCGGGCCGTAGGTAAGAAAGAAATAGACAGTAGTGAATAAAAAGGCGATAAAAATTCACACATTTTTTATTTACTAGAATTACAATAGGATAATCAAACATACAAAAAGCAAATTAACGAAAACAGATAGAAAAATCAAATGAAAATTAATGGGAGACTTGAGTTAGAAGCGTTATTTGAAATTTCTGAATCTCTCGCGGGCCGGACTGAATTTGCTGGAGGGCCGGATCCGGCCCGGGGGCCGGGGGTTGCCCATATATGGTTTAAATGATTAACTTCACAATGAGATTCATTATAGCACACGGCCGTATTTGTTTGTCTGTGATCAGCTTGATAGGTATTTGGTTGTACGAAATAACCACTCAAAGAATCACATTTTCTTATACTTATTTTTCCGTGCACACTGTAAAAATGTTACATAACTACACCGTCTCGATCCAAAGATACTAAGTACAAACGTACAAATGTCTCAGCGATTCTAATTTTCAATTAACTTGCGACTCCTTCAAAGCTCAAACTAACCCGTTTCTGCCGATCGCTACAGAAAGTTCCAGAATAATTCAAAGAGTTCCCACCGACGTTTCTCGAATTAGAAAAATACAATTAAAAACACGTAAATTAGAGAATTTACAGATGTTAACCTACAAAATTATCAACATAAACCAGCCCAAAGAGTTGAGAATTGTCTTCCAAATAACGTGGTTCACATCAGCACTTAAAATTAAAAACTTTTAATAAATGCTTGATGCATAATACTGTCCTTGAACGTATTAAATAGCATTTACATAGGTTCTCTAAATAAAAGTGTTTATTTACGCAAATTCACAATTAATTACACAAAAAAATATATAAAACCGTAATTAATCAACTGTCAGCTTGTTACATACAATTATTAAAATAACAATTCATTAACGTTGTGGGTTTGAGAGCCGTTATAAACTCTTTTTACTCCTGACGCTGCCCGCACACCTTTAATCGTCTCTGCATTTTCTGTCCTTTTATTCCTTTGTCTCCGTCGCAGTGTAGATCGTCCGTAGTGACACCTCTGTGTGTTGCTTTCTTTGCCTTGCTTAAATATGGCGCGCGCGTAATCTCGTATTGTCGTTGATTGTTGAACTGTCCATGCATCACTCGCAGTGGTGCCAACTTAGTGGATTTTCCACTAAAACTGGTGGTTTCGACCCACCCCCTATTAGTAGAGAAATGTCGCTTTTAGTGGTTGGTTGTTTTTTCTAGTGGTTTTTTCCTAGTGTTTTAGTAGAATTCAGTTTCAATTAGTGAAAAGATGATAACTCAAATACTAAGCCACTTACACTTTTCGAAACATATTTCTACCTCATTTCAGTAGTATTTACTTTTACTGCGTAGGAGACATTGAAGATCACTGAGATTTTTTCTCATTTCACCTCAAAGGGTTCAATAACAGCTAATTGAATTGATTATTATCGATTAAGGTTTCTAGAATATTTAATCGATTTCTTCATTTATTTTAATTAATAATGTCAATTTATTATAAAAATGGCCACTATTCCGTAATTTCATGACCACTGATTTATTGTTTTTAGTCAAATATGAACACTGACTTTGTGATATTCAACTTTACAAATGATTAAATCATTCAAGTTCTACTAAACATGGTGTTTGTGCAGTAAATATTTATTATTTTAAGCAAATAAAATTAACTGATGAAAATTATTAATAGAAACGTGTGAATAGATAAATATTTTCAACTTTCCATAACTCGATCAATAACTTTGAAATATCTATTATTGTTATAAAGCAATTTGGTACCTAAGAATCGTATCAATCTACTGATGATGAAGGCACCGGCAAAAATGATTTATCTGAAGAAGATAATTTAGTATAGAATAGTAATTGATTAAATAACTTGTTGATGTTTCGTATAATTACTAACTGCATGTTGCTGTACTGATCATTTATACAGAAATTTAATGAAACCATTTAATAATTTATATTTTAACAATATACCCATTATTTTCTTTCTTAATAACCAAATATTTGTTTGGTGGAATATTTGGTGGTTACAAAAGTAGCGGCGCTTTTTGTCAGTGGTTTTCTGGTGGTTTTAGGAGTTGAATCTGGTGGGCAGCTATTTTAACGGTTGGCAACACTAATGACTGGCTTCTCAGTTCGTCATAGTGTCTTCCGTGCGGTGATAAATAATTGTTGTTTATCTCTACCGTGGTATAATGCACGCTGTCCTGAACACGGTAAAGCATGCAACGACTTAGAAAAAATTACTAACTATTATTATGGTGGTGCTGAATATAATTTTCGATTGGCGTCCAGAGTGTGGAAAATACTGTGTTTTAATGGCTGTTCATGTGAATATGAATACCGGAAATACCGGAATTGCGGAAATAAAGAAAATTGAAGCATTTGAAATATGGTGCTACAGTAGAATACTGAAAATTAAGTGGACGGACAAAGTAAGAAATGAACGAGTTTTGGAAATGATGGGTGAGAAAAGAAGTTTGTGGAAGAAGCTTACAGAAACAAGAGACAGGCTGGTAGGTCATATATTGAGACATGCAGGATTGGTTAATTTGTTAGTGGAGGGAACAGTCGAAGGTTAGAACTGTAGAGGAAGAGAGAGATTAGAATATATGAAGCAGATGATTGAGGACGTGGGCTGTAAGGGGTATGTAGAAATGAAGAGGTTAGCACAGGATAGGAAGGGATGGAGGATTTCATCAAACCAGTCGAAAGACTGACGACAGCAAAATAATAAAAATAAAAAAAATGTGAATATATACTGGGGCTACGACTCACTTTCACGAATCCTTTTGATGAACCTAAGAACTTTGGAGAAGAAGTTTTAAAAGGGCATGGTGGATAGCAGTAGCGAATGTATGCTGAGTTTAATAAAACTTTTGTGATCCGTGAGTAACTACATGTGTGTGTCGACTTTGGTCTGTATCATGTATTAGTACCTGAATATGACTTATTCAACCTTTAGTTAGGCATAGACCACTGGACTGGCGACCGTGTCAATAGAATCTACAAATTTGTAAAGCTGGGACAGCTATACTAGTAGTAGTAGTGACAGCACATGAAACATTAATTTCAAATTAAGCCACACAACCACATGGCGTGCGGCGCCTGACTCGAGGTTGGCTGGTTCGATTCCTAACCCCCGAGTCCTGGCTTAAACCTCTCCGCAGGGCATATGGAATGACGCCATACCACATTGTCCGTGGTGGGGACGTTAAGCCCGGCGACCCCTGAAGAGCAGGGCCGAGTGGTTCCAGTGTACGCCTCGTCTCATCTCTCAGCCGCAACACTCTACACTACAACAATTCACTTGTTGACCCGGTTCATTCCCTAAAGTATCTGCGGGTAATAGTACAAAGCAACATTAAATGGGACTTGCACATAACTTATGTCGTAGGTAAAGCTAATTCTAGATTGAATACATAGGTCGAATTTTGAGGAATTCTAATGCTCATACAAAGTAAATAGCATCCATATATTTTTTTTTTTTATTTTATTTCCTGATTTTACATAGCCTACTACCTTGTTACCTAAAGTAGGCCCTTAGTTTCTACAGTTTTATTCTTAAAACAATTTACTTTATTTTTTGTTGATAATATATCTGGATAATTATTTTAAGGATTTAATGGATTTAAGTATTCTAATAGTAAATCTACTAATTATTCTAATAATTAATATACCACTTAATCTACCAACTAATCTACTAATTAATCTACCATCTTACTAATTCACACCAAAATCAGCAATTGTCTTTGTATTTTCATACTTCTAATTAATAAACTGTCTATTTGTATACGTTCTTCTTTTACCACTGCTGGCCTGCGTCGACATCTGGCCGCTAGCTGTCTCTGCTGATGCAGCGGGGCGACTGCTGACATGCTGACCACAAAGTGTCGTCAGCCAGCTTCACGTTCCAGGTAGTGGTCTCGTTCTTCTCCGGTTTGTCTCAGGAGCCACCTGCTCCCCCATCAGGAGTTCCCTCCTGGAATCAGAGCAGGCCACCCCCTGAGCCCTGGAGAAGGTGCCTCTGGCTTCCAGAGGCACTACGATGAATTGAGTCTTTGCCGTCTTCCTGGTGCAGGCACCGCGTTAGTCATGGGCAGTGCTTGTAGTCAAATTTGGGTTGTTCTTTACTCTTGAGTTTCTTCCTCTCCTGTCATTCTTTCTGCTTCTGATGCCGGTTGCTCGCGGCGTCCCCTACGCTCTGCCTGTTTCAATTCAACAAATCTCGCCTTCTCGCGCTGCGACGCTAGATTAGCAGCTTCATCCAGCAAGTGCCAGAGCTCGGTATCACGCAGTATATCGTATATTCTTCTGTTCTGAAGTTGTATTTGGAGATATGCCCTTGATTCTTCAGTTTGTTTGCACTCCCAAACCACGTGCTCGGGAGTACTTACTTCACCACAGTCGCACCTGTTTGTTTCTTTGAGGCCTCGCTGTTCTAAGAAACTGTTGTATGGACCATGGCCAGATATGTAGTGTATGAGCCCTGGAGATGGTTGTAGGTGAGTCATGTTCATTCTCTCTTTCACGCAAGGAAGCATGTCGAAGGTCCTTCTGCCCGTGTTGCTGTTAGTCCATGTTTGCTGCCATTCATCCATCAGCGCATCCCAAATATCTTTTTTGGTTTCAACAGGCCTTCCAATTATTTCAGCAGCTTGGTCATACCTTCCTTTTTTAATCCAGTATAGCGCTCCTCGCTTCCTTACTTCCAGGTCCAGGGGCCAGATACCGATTATAACCGTAAGGGCATCTGTGGCCGTTGTTCTGTAAGCCCCAGTTAGTCGGAGCAGAATTCCTCGCTGCGTACGGCGAAGCAGCTCCTTTGGTTTGACCTTTCTTAGGTGCTTGGCCCACGTGCTTGCAGCGTATCCTGTAATGGAGGTCAGTATTGCATCGTGATATCTTCTTATGACGAGCGGAGGCAGATTAAACCGTCGTTCGCCAATGCTTATCAATTTGTGCATTAACAGTGCTGCTCTTCCACATACTTCCTCCATGTGAGACGCAAATTTCAGTTGTTCCTCCAGGTTTACACCAAGGTAACGGACTACTGCTTTTCTCTTTATTGTTTTTCCCTGGATCCTAATTACCGGATTTCGTTTGAGTGTTCCTTTTAGGAGCATGTAGGTCGTCTTTTGTGGGGCTAGGTTTAACTTAACTGCTGCACACCACTTACTCAGGCAATCCAATACTGCTTTGCATTTTGTTTCGAGTTCCTGCCTGGTGTCCGCGTCTATCAGAAGTGCGAGATCATCGGCGAATGCCACCACACCCAGCAGTTCTGACATTTGTTGCAATATTTCCATATATGCGTCCATATCTGGATTATTGTTGTGGAGTTTGTGATCCGTATTGCAAGGGATTGATTAACATAATGGAGAAGGTGTAAAGGAGAGCCGCTCGGTTCGTGACTTGTGGCTACAGCCCTTGTGAAAGCGTCACAGAGTTGATCATAGGATGGGCCGCAATTGTTTGGCAGACAAACGACGTCGTTTTCGTTTGAATTTATTGGAGAATATGCGAAATTCTTTGAGTTACGAGTGAAATTGAATACTTCATCTACATCTAAATTTATACTCTGCAATTCACAAATATTGTGACTGGCAGAGGGTGCTAGGCACCGATCCTAATTCTGTACATTCCAACCCCGAAATTTTTTTTTTTAAATTGCTTTACGTCTCTCAACAGCGAGGTCTTTAGAGACGGTGTAGCATATCCACTAGCCCCAAATATATATTTAGATGTATATATATTATAATATTAAAATAAATGTATGAATATGCATTGTAAGCAATTGTATTTATGCTCACGGAAATCACAGACGATACTAAGCATGTAAAAAAGGGTAGTATAAGTGATGCTAACATCTATGGTTTAGAGTGTGTGCAGAGGTGTGGACTCTCTGGCCGTGAACGGGTGTGAGAGATCGTGCGCCAAAGTTGTGGCGGCGATATAATATTTTGTATTATGCCAGATGAATCAGTCATTGTTTCTTAATATACAGAACGAGTGTATTTTCAATTGTAGTTTTGTGCCTCCTGTAAAAATAAAGTTGTTAAGAGCAGTAATCGGGCTTTAATCAATAAAATAGCAAATTATTTATTGTATGAAGTTAAGACGTCTTATTTGGATAGTAAGAACCTTTGAATGGCACTAAGTAGCTCCTCTGTCCGCGTACGTGGGTTGAATGGCGGTATTTAAGGGCCAAACCGTCTAAAAACCTGTGGACTTTAATTAGTAATACAAATTAATAATATAGAGGAGTATTACAACGGGAAAGGATGGGGCAAGGAATGGGAAGGAATTCGGCTATGGCCTTTTTAAGGAAGCATCCCGGCATTTGCCTGGAGTGATTTGGGAAACCATGGAAAACCGAAATATGGATGCCCGGACGGGGATTCGAACTGCCGTCCTCCCGAATGCGAGGCCAGAACGCTATCCGTTACACCACCACGCTCGGTAAAATCCCGAATAGAATGAGGAAAGAAAGAATACATAAAAGTATGACTATGGCATCTTATTTCTCTAATCTTATCCTTCCTGTCATTGCGGCATAAATAGGTTGGCGGAAGAAGTAATTCATTCAAATCTTAAGTTAAAGAATTGTGCATATTCCCAAATAAACTCAAAAGAAATTGACGTCGTCAGTCTGCCAAACAACCCCAGCCCAATCTATGTATGAATTCTGTGACAGTTTCGTAAGGACTGTAACTAGCAGTCATTAATCGAGCGGCTCTCCTCTGTACCTTCTCCAACGTGTCAATTAATCCCTTGCAATTCTTCCGCCAACCTATTTGGGTCGCAATGACCGGAGGGATAAGATTAGAGAAATAAGATGCCGTACTGATGCTTTTATGTATTCTTTCTTTCCTCGTTCTGTTCGGGAATGGAATGCACAGAATTAGGACTGGTGCTTACCACCCTCTGCCACCCACAATATTTGCGAATTGAGGAGTATAGATGTAGATAATCTACAATAACACATGCGTACACTCTCTGGTTGTGCGGACGCGTACTTCGTGTATTTGTAGGTTGGTATACCGGCACATATTACCGCTTTCGAGCGCAATGAAATTCCGGTACTAGTGCGGTCCTAAAAATGCGGTTACCGCTAATAGATCCCTGTCGGGAAACTCCGGTAAACATTGGCGGTCCGCGCTTTTAGACCGGCGTATTGCGGTATTTCTGTCCGCAGTGGGGAAGGGAGGCCCCCTCTCGCCGCGCCCACTTGGGCAGGTTGACCCAAAATTTGTCTTTGATGAGCTGCTATTAACAAATGTCTTTTGACCAAACATTGCCAAGTGTTTAGTTCCAGCCACCAGCTATACTGATGGCACATTAAAATTCAGGTAAGTGTTGTGAGCACTGAGGTGTTAAGACATGCTATCCTCTGCCTATCATGTAACACCTCAGTGTGGACGTCGTGTGTCGGGTCCCTTTCCTGCAGTTACTTGTATGTATGTGGTAACTTACGAAATTGTGGTATATGCATGGACATATGTGTGTGTGCGTGTTCCTGTGTGTAATTATGATGGTAGGAGTCTACTTGAGATTTCTACATCAGTGGCTACCTATGTAGATGTAATCAGTTGGGTGTGATGAGCACCGAGGTTTGTGACAAAGAAATGTAACTATTCAGTCTCGACCTAGGGTGTTCAGTCCTTTTCCTCCAGTTACGTGTATGTGTGTGTATGCATGGAGATGTGAGTGTGTGTATGCGTGTCTTTCTATGTGGTTGTGTGTCTGTCACGATAGTATTATACTCGACTTTGAGATTTCACAATGACTGGCTGCCTATGTGTTGATGGAAAATGTAATTATTTAGGTTAATGAATAATCCGTATCGGATAAGTACTGAGGTGTATGGCAAAGACATGTCATCCTTTGCACACACTCTAACGTCTGTCTGATGGTTTTTTGGTCAGTTATGTATGTGTGTGGTAACGTATGGATTAGTGTGTGAGACCTAGTATGAGTATGGGAGTTATGATGTTTGTCTGATGACCATGTGTCTACTGATACTCGTGGTACGCGGGGCAATTATTACTGAATAGCAGAAAAGGCTTGTGGCGTGGGATAGAGGTGGTGCTGATCATGTGAACAGTTTTGTACATATTACCAACGATTCTGAATGGTAGAGAGGTCTGTATTGTGAGTTAAATGATATGATGTTAATGTGAGGAGTTTGGTACTTGGAACAAATGTTAATGATGATTTTTTTGTCAGTCTTGAGCCATGGGGGTTCTGTCCCACTTTTTCTTTACCATGATTGGGCTGGTTGTTGTGTTTAGCTCGCTGCAGGCATGGAAATATGCGTCTGTGTGCGTCTTTCTCTGTGGCTGTATGCGTTAGTATAGTGATACCTTCCTTAAACTCGTCTATCTGGACGTCAAAATTGCTGTTCCTCCCATATGTTTGTGCTTGTGTGGAGACGTATGGATTTGTGGGTGAGACAAAGTATGAATATGGATGTTATGATATCTGTCTGATAGACAAGTGTCTATTGTAACTCATGGTACCTGGGTCACATGTTACTAAATTACAGAAAGGGTTGCGGTGTGGGAGAGACGTGGCTGTGATTTCAAACTTCACACATCCTGTAACTCTTCAGTTTGGATCTATCATGTTCAGTCTCTTTCCTCCAATTTATGTGCATGTGTGTGGTGATGAATGGAACTATGTGAATGCATTGACGTGTGAGTGTGTGTGTATGTGTGTCTTTCTATGAATTTTGGCCAGTCATGGGTGTTCTGTTCCACTTTTTCGTTGCCATGATTGGGCTAGTTGTTGAGTCGAGATCGCTATTGGCATGGAAATGTACGTGTGTATGCGTCTCTCTCTCTCTCTCTCTGTGTGTTCTTTTTATTTATTTTTTTGCGTAAATATGGTGATACCTTCCTTTAACTCGTTTGTCTGGATGTATGATGTGCTGATCCTACACTTAGGCTTGTGTGAGGTGACGTATGAATTTGTGTTTGAGACCTAGTATGAATACGGGAGTTATGATATCTGTCTGATGACCAGATGTCTACTACTACTCGTGGTACCACGGGCACATGTTACTGAATGGCAGAAAAGGCTTAGGTGTGGGATAGACGTGGTGGTGCTTATGTGAACAGTTTTGTACCTAGCACACATGATACTGGATGCTAGTGAGGTGTGTAGTGTGAGATAAATGAGATGATGTTGATGTGAAGAGTATGGTACCTGGAACATATGTTACTGATGATTTTTTGGTCAGTTATCAGCCATGGGGGTTCTACCCCACTTTTTCGTCGCCATGATTTGGCTGGTGGTTGTTGTGTCTAGCTCGCTGTAGGCATGGAAATGTGAGTGATTGTGCGTCTCTCTCTGTGTCTGTATGCGTAAATATGGTGATACATTCCATAAACACCTCTGTCTGGACGTATGATTTTGCTGTCCCTCCACTTATGTTTGTTTGTGCTTGTGTAATGGAGATGCATGGATTTGTGGCTGAGACCTAGTTTGAATATGCTGCGTTATGATATCTGTCCGATAGTCAAGTGTCTATTGCAACTCATGGTACTTGGGTCACTTTTTACTGAATGGTAGAAAGGGAGACATGTTGATGGTAAATGTAATCAATTTGGTGTGATGAACACTATTTATGGTATAAACACTTAGGTGTATGGTGAAAACATGCCATCTATTGCACACCCTTCTATCTCACGAGGCTGATGATATGTAAGGAGACTTCTGTTTTTCAGCCAGTCATGAGGCAAGAGAGTACTACACCACTTTTTTGTTTCCATTATTGGTGCCGGTAGTTGTGCTGAACTCTCTGTAGACTTGCGTCTCTCTTTGTGCATGTAAGCGTAAGTATGGTGATACCTCGTCTGTCTGATGATTTTGGTAACGATAGTTCTATCCAGTTAATCAGTGGTAACGGCAATTCTGCCCCCACTTCATCGTTTCCGTGATGCTTGCTGTTAGTTCTGTCGACCTCGCTGTATGCATGTACAAGTGTGTGCGTGTGTGTGTGTCATTCCTCTGTGGATTTGAGTCTGAAATATATGGTTATAGAATTATGCTCACCATCAACGTGTGCTTCTAACTATTGCTTCAGGGCTTAAGCAATCTCTCATTTCACTGTGCTCTTTACAGTTTACTGCCGTTTGTGTTGGTATACGAATTGTATTCCTCACGTTTTTCACTACATGCACTTCGGGATAAAAATCATTTAACAGAGAGGGCGATGAGGGATGTATCAGAGAAGCGAAGGACTTGGGTACAAACCCACAGTCAGACCATTGTTTGTATATAGTGTAGTATGGAGTCCACATTTTTTATACATCAAATGGAAGGTGCAAAGGAGGGCAGCTAGATTTATTAGTGGAAAATATTGAGTAAGTGACATAATAAAGGAGCTGGGGCTGGGATGTCATTGGAAGATAGGAAGAGTGTTGAGGGGACTGTAGGTGGCGTATAATGCTGTTAGATTGGATATTGGTGGAATAATTCTGGGTGGTGTATGGAGCCTAAGTTGACCATGACCACAATCTCGCACTAGACTTTAAGTGATGAGGCCTGAGTGGATAAAATATCCAAACACACACTTTGACCTAACAATTTACGACAGTTCAAGTGTGAGCGCTATCCTAGGCGTAATAGAACTAGTGTCTGCACCTATGGTGACGTTTTGGATACTTGTCGATGTGTGGGGATCTTCTATGAAAATGTGGGTTATGGTATCTGTTTGATGACCAAGTTAGCTTAGAGCGTTATGGTAACTTTATCGTGGTTACTTGAACAAAGCATGCAATTACAAACAAATGACACACTTGGTCCTGAATACGAAGGTTGGCGTTAGATGGGAACATTTAAACCGAATGGAGAACTCTCCTCGGGTCCTGATTGGTTGAAAAATACTTTCCTGGGGAAAGGGAGAATTTTCTTGGAAAACTGCAGTAGAACCACCTTAAGTGAAAATTTTGGTATCTGGCTACTGATTAGGAGAAGACTACGAATTTTGAATTTTTGCTTTCTTTAACGCACGAACAAAAGGTAACCCTGTCAGTAACAGAGCAGGGATTTGAGTGGGAATCATTGGAAAACAGAAGGAGGTTTGAGGAAGTGCTGGGCGTATGTTGGCGATGAGGCTAGGGGTGGATCTTGGTGAAAGAATTTAGAATAGTGCGTAAAAGACTATCAGTACGAGCCGGCACTGGATTTCTTCCATAAGGGAGTGGGTAAATTTTCTATATCTCAACCTTGGCCACAGGCATTCTATTACGAATCAGCATGTTCTGTGCTTAGAACTGCTTTATACTTACTCGATTTTTGTCACATAGGACTGGCGTACTTCGATTCCACAGGGTTGAAATTATTAAGATTAACAGACGGTATTTCTTTCCTGGAACATACGTGCTGTGCTGTAAAATACAGTTGAAAGGTGGGTAAGTACATACCACAGCGTATATTCCTCTGTTTCTAGTCAATCACTGATGTGTCACATGGGATTGATTGAATTTTTAGACAAAGTATAGCTAAGGACACTCAATTTGTGATTGCTTACGAAAGCATTACAGAATTGATACATAGATTGGTCTGGATAGACAGATTACATATGTTTGAACTTGCTCGAAAAAGTTACGAGTGTGATGAAATTTTTTTATACCAATGGCAGCAGAGATAAGTTAGAGAAATAAGGTGTCGTACTGATGCTTATATGAATTATTTTTTCCCTCGTTCCATTCCAGGAGTTTTGCCATGGTCAAACTGAAAACTTTGATATTTCTAGCCTTGGTGTGGGAAAGGCTTTGTCACAAGTATTTTCATGTGGGGCTCGTGTCCAAAGACTGAGTCAGTAGGGTTGAAAAACAGGCTGGAAAAAATTACTGGCTGATTGGTTTGATATCATTCGAGATATTAACATATAATTACTTCAGAAATGTCTGTAGGGAAAGAAACTGGTTTTCAAATCGATAACTTTGCTTTAGATTCATCGACGTTATACTTACATACATCAGTAAACCCCTTTAATATCTCTGAGTTTAAAAATTGGGTTGGTTCTCGCTCTGTTTCATTGCACCTAATTTAATACATCCTTTAAAATGTGGAAATCTAGCCAAAATTCGTGAGCTATAATTAATGCTGTTAGCTATTATATTGGTTCATAATGAATCCGATATAATGGGGAATAACGTATATGAAATATTGCTGTACTGTATAGAAATGTGACTAATTAATCGTATGTGCTTTGCTCTGTAATAACAAGGTGACATGGCAACAGAAAAGTTCTGTAGGTAATATCCGCTAATGTGGAATTCTATTGTTTTTAGTAAAAAATAGTAATGGTTCACACTTAATCAAATGCAAGTATATTTCACGAAAATCACGACACAGAACCGAAGAAAATATTTTACTGTGCTGAAATATTTGCACCTTGCTGTCGATAGTGTGTGTACAGAGCTTTCGCAAGAGAAAATGGACTCTGCTTGTCGCTGGGCAAACGGAAATAATGTTACTGCACGCCGAGAATAACTCCATAGTTTCGAAATACTTGTCACATTGATATACCGATAAGAGCAGACAGACAGCAGGCAGGTATACCTGAAATATTTCCCTTAAAAGCTTGGTAAATACCTATCGCGTTGAGAAATGATGCATGCCGCGCCATCTATCGGAAACCGGGATAATTTGCACCTCGGCAGTCGATTTTTTTTAACTGCTTAACTTCTCTCTAACAACGTGGTCTTTAGAGACGGGAAGGAATGGGAATGAATTCGGTCATGGCCTTTTGATGGTAGCATCCCCGGCATTCACCTGGAGTGATTGGGGAAAACCATGGATGCCTGGATGGGGATTCCGAACCTCCGTCCTCCGGAATGCGAGGCAAAGAACGCGGCAGTCGCCCTTGCATGCCGCGCCAATATCGGAAACCGGGATACTTTGCACCTCGGTAGTCGATTTTTTTTAACTGCTTAACGTCTCTCTAAAAACGTGGTCTTTAGAGACGGGAAAGGAATGGGAATGAATTCGTCATGGGCCTTTTGATGGTAGCATGCACCTGGAGTGATTTGGGGAAACCATGGATGCCTGGATGGGGATTCGAACCTCCGTCCTCCGAATGCGAGGCAAGAACGCGGCAGTCGCCCTGCATGCCCGCGCCAAATATCGGAAACCGGGATACTTTGCACCTCGGTAGTCGATTTTTTTTAACTGCTTAACGTCTCTCTAGAAACGTGGTCTTTAGAGACGGGAAAGGAATGGGAATGAATTCGGTCATGGCCTTTTGATGATAGCATCCCCGGCATTCACCTGGAGTGATTTGGGGAAACCATGGATGCCTGGATGGGGATTCGAACCTCTGTCCTCCGGAATGCGAGGCAAGAACGCGGCAGTCGCCCTGCATGCCGCACCAATATCGGAAACCAGGATACTTTGCACCTCGGTAGTCGATTTTTTTTTAACTGCTTAACGTCTCTCTAAAAACGTGGTCCTTAGAGACGGGAAAGGAATGGGGAATGAATTCGGTCATGGCCTTTTGATGGTAGCATCCCCGGCATTCACCTGGAGTGATTTGGGGAACCATGGATGCCTGGATGGGGATTCGAACCTCCGTCCTCCGGAATGCGAGGCAAGAACGCGGCAGTCGCCCTGCATGCCGCGCCAATATCGGAAACCGGGATACTTTGCACCTCGGTAGTCGATTTTTTTTAACTGCTTAACGTCTCTCTAAAAACGTGGTCTTTAGAGACGGGAAAGGAATGGGAATGAATTCGGTCATGGCCTTTTGATGGTAGCATCCCCGGCATTCACCTGGAGTGATTTGGGGAAACCATGGATGCCTGGATGGGGATTCGAACCTCCGTCCTCCGGAATGCGAGGCAAGAACGCGGCAGTCGCCCTGCATGCCGCGCCAATATCGGAAACCGGGATACTTTGCACCTCGGTAGTCGATTTTTTTTTAACTGCTTAACGTCTCTCTAAAAACGTGGTCTATAGAGACGGGAAAGGAATGGGAATTAATTCGGTCATGGCCTTTTGATGGTAGCATTCACCTGGAGTGATTTGGGGAAACCATGGATGCCAGGATGGGGATTCGAACCTCCGTCCTCCGGAATGCGAGGCAAGAACGCGGCAGTCGCCCTGCATGCCGCACCAATATCGGAAACCGGGATACTTTGCACCTCGGTAGTCGATTTTTTTTTTAACTGCTTAACGTCTCTCTAAAAACGTGGTCCTTAGAGACGGGAAAGGAATGGGAATGAATTCGGTCATGGCCTTTTGATGGTAGCATCCCCGGCATTCACCTGGAGTGATTTGGGGGAAACCATGGATGCCTGGATGGGGATTCGAACCTCCGTCCTCCGGAATGCGAGGCAAGAACGCGGCAGTCGCCCTGCATGCCGCGCCAATATCGGAAACCGGGATAGTTTTGCACCTCGGTAGTCGATTTTTTTTAACTGCTTAACGTCTCTCTAAAAACGTGGTCTTTAGAGACGGGAAAGGAATGGGAATGAATTCGGTCATGGCCTTTTGATGGTAGCATCCCCGGCATTCACCTGGAGTGATTTGGGGAAACCATGGATGCCTGGATGGGGATTCGAACCTCCGTCCTCCGGAATACGAGGCAAGAACGCGGCAGTCGCCCTGCATGCCGCGCCAATATCGGAAACCGGGATACTTTGCACTTCGGTAGTCGATTTTTTTTTTAACTGCTTAACGTCTCTCTAAAAACGTGGTCTTTAGAGACGGGAAAGGAATTGGAATGAATTCGGTCATGGCCTTTTGATGGTAGCATTCACCTGGAGTGATTTGGGGAAACCATGGATGCCTGGATGGGGATTCGAACCTCCGTCCTCCGGAATGCGAGGCAAGAACGCGGCAGTCGCCCTGCATGCCGCACCAATATCGGAAACCGGGATACTTTGCACCTCGGTAGTCGATTTTTTTTTAACTGCTTAACATCTCTCTAAAAACGTGGTCCTTAGAGACGGGAAAGGAATGGGAATGAATTCGGTCATGGCCTTTTGATGGTAGCATCCCCGGCATTCACCTGGAGTGATTTGGGGAAACCATGGATGCCTGGATGGGGATTCGAACCTCCGTCCTCCGGAATGCGAGGCAAGAACGCGGCAGTCGCCCTGCATGCCGCGCCAAATATCGGAAACCGGGATACTTTGCACCTCGGTAGTCGATTTTTTTTAACTGCTTAACGTCTCTCTAAAAACGTGGTCTTTAGAGACGGGAAAGGAATGGGAATGAATTCGGTCATGGCCTTTTGATGGTAGCATCCCCGGCATTCACCTGGAGTGATTTGGGGAAACCATGGATGCCTGGATGGGTATTCGAACCTCCGTCCTCCGGAATGCGAGGCAAGAACGCGGCAGTCGCCCTGCATGCCGCGCCAACTATCGGAAACCGGGATACTTTGCACCTCGGTAGTCGATTTTTTTTTAAACTGCTTAACGTCTCTCTAAAAACGTGGTCTTTAGAGACGGGAAAGGAATGGGAATGAATTCGGTCATGGCCTTTTGATGGTAGCATTCACCTGGAGTGATTTGGGGAAACCATGGATGCCAGGATGGGGATTCGAACCGCCGTCATCCCGAATGCGAGGCAAGAACGCGGGCGCGCGCAAACACCTTGCTTAACGAGACGCCAGCCGGGGCGGCACACATTTCGCGACGGCTAATGGATAAGCAAACATAGATAACAGTCGAGTGGAAATTTCTGTAGGTGTGTTGAAACAGGGTACACATTTCGCAAACGGCTAATGGAGCGCGCATTCCAGAACAGGGTTGAGGAAATAGTTGCAGGCGAGCGCACCTGTGTAAACACGCCCCGGGCGGTGGAATTTCCCAGCTAGCTTTCACTCTCCTGGGGGAGTGGAATGTCTGCGCCCAAAGAAATTAAACCCTTGGGAGATGCTGCCATCTGGGCGGCCGGTCAAGGAACTAACGGGCCGCCAAGGGAGGTCCCCCCACCACCTCGTGACGTCATCGGGCCAGTGTCGTCTTAGTATATCTACTCAGGAGGACCATTGACTGATGCATCTAGAAATTTCTATGGCTATATCAGGGAACTGAGGGGAAGGGAGGGTGTAGAGACACTTATAGATAACGATGGAGAAGAAGTTACTGACGATTTTAAAAAGGCAGAGATTTTAAGTAACTGGTTCAGTGAAAGCATTAGGGACAATGAATCAGAAACAGGAGGGTCTAATTGGGAGAACGAGCTTAACAACACAATTAGAAATGACGATAGTAAAAAATTTGATATCCATCCTGAGAAAATCATGAAGGAAATAAGAAAGCTGAAAAAACATAAAGGGGCTAGTGAAGATAATATTACTACAGATATCTTAAAGATAGCCGGATGTGACATTGTACCTTATCTTGAAATATTATTTAAATTGAGTCTAGGCACTTGCTGCTTACCACAGGACTGGAAAAGTGCAATAGTAGTACCAGTACATAAGGGAGGGGTGAGAAATAGAGTTGAGAACTACAGGCCAATCAGTTTGACATCAGTGATAGGTAAATTAATGGAAAGATTGATAAGCAACCACATCAGAAATATATGAGGAACGTAAGTGGTTTTCAAGCAGGCAACATGGTTTCAGGCAAGGATATTCATGCGAATCTCAGTTGGTGGGATATATGCAAGATATTTCAGATGAAATGGACAAGGGAGGCCAAATTGATAGTGTAGCACTAGATCTGTCTAAGGCGTTTGACAGAGTAAGCCACAAAATGGTAGTAAATAAGCTAAAAACCATTGGAGTGGATAAGAAAGTCATTTGCTGGGTAGAAGAATTTTTAAAAGGTAGAAAACAAAGTTAGGGTAGGAAATGTAGTATCAAAAGAAGTGGAAGTAAAAATGGGTGTGCTACAGGGTAGCGTATTGGGACCATTGCTATTCATTATTCTAATGAATAATTGTGTTGATTGTTTACTATCTGAAATTAGATTGTTTGCAGATGACATAATCTTTATATATAAAGATGAATGTATGTTTGTTTGTTTGTTCTTCATACAAATCCACAGTTTTCATCCGAGCTCGATGAAACTTTGCACACTTATCCTTTGAAACAAGGAGAAAAATATTGTCTACATTTGGTTGAAAAATTATCTGTATAAATAACACATTTTGTCTCATAACTTCGAAATACGATGATCGACAGACACGTTGAATATGGACGTCTCCGTACTGTGTTTTCCGTGTAGTGGACTGCCAGCTCAGTGACGAAAGCGCTTGCTTACGAACGTCGTGATCTCCGGTTCAAATCTCCGTGGAGGCTATGATTTTTAAAAATTGTTTTTGATTGTAAGAGTCACGGTTGGGCTGTCGGTTATTCGAATTGAATTTTAAACTGTAGATATTACAAACTTACGGGTGCAATGCGAGGCAAATCGTAGGTAGTCTTACAATGTTGTAGGTGTACACTTTTGTACGTTATAATAATCCCTCAGGTGTAGTTCGCAGTCAGTGTGTGAGTGTGAACCACAGTAATATTATTTATAAATACGGAAGTAAGTCTCTGTCTTTTTGTTACGTTTTGACGACTAAATGACTATATCGTTGTGATGGAATTTTATAAGGAAATCTGCTTGAAAGGCACAGGATATTTTTTCCAGTATGACTAAAAGGTGTAGTCACGAAATTTTGAGACCTTCTCGAATGGTGACAGAAATATGTTGGATATTGATTCTTTTCAAGAGACAGGTTCGACGTTACAATGATATAGTGTTAGCTTTCCTGTCATATTATTCCGACTCGATAATGTTTGGGACCAATCCTTCGTTACCAAAAACTTTCTATATTTAATTCTGGTAAAAAAAAATTTTAATCCACGCGTACGAAGTCGCGGGTACGGGCTAGTGCTGTATAAAAGAATCAAAACGATAGAGGATTGTAAACAGTTGTAGGGTGATTTGGACAGGATATCTAATTGGGTTGGTAAACATGGAATGAAGATAAATGCAAAGACGAGTCAGCTTATTACATACACAAATAAAAAACAAAAAGTTAATTATGAATATAAGGTGGGGAAAGAATTGCTTGCTGAAGACTTGAAATGTAAATATTTTGGTATTACTTTTGATAACAAACTTAACTGGGCAGGACACATAGGACAGGTGGTAGGAAAAGGTTTCAAAGTTCTGCACTTGTTGGAGAGAGTGATGAGGGGATGTACGAGAGAAGTCAAGGAATTGGGTTACAAAACTTTGGTCAGACCATTGCTCGAATATGGTAGTATAGTATGGGACCCTCATTTTACGTATAAAATACAGGAGTTGGAGAGGGTGCAAAAAAGGGCTGCTAGATTTGTTTCTGGAAATTATCGCAGAATTCAATCAGTGACGGATATGATAAATGAGCTGCAATGGGATTCGTTGCAAGACAGGAGGAGAATGAGGAGGGTCATGGGAGTGTACAGGGCATATACTGGCGATGAGGCATGGAAAGATATTGGAGTAGGTATGAAAATTAGAGCATGGAAGGGAAAAGATGACTATGACCACAAGCTGGCACTCGATTTCAGGCACAAGGGTGTAGGAAGAGTCTCTTTTTTAGGTAAGGGTGTCAGGGATTGGAATGAGTTACCAAGAGAAATGATGAATAATTTACCGAAAACTTTGAAAGAATTTAAAGATAAAATTTGTAGAGGGCAAATGTAGGTAGGTGCAGGATAGGGGGAAGAACGGGGGAAATTGCCACCGGAGCTGTGCTCCATTGAAATTAAATTAAATTAAATTACACTGTGACTCTGGGGAAGGCCGCCCAGTTGAAGTTCGCACAGGGGGGTGATGGGGCCTGGAGCCACAGGAAGCAGTGTCCGAGGCTTCGTCAGTCACCGACACGACGCGTCGCCTCGTGTTGATGTTGGCGTCGACCTGTTCGCGAGTGGAGACACAGGTGTCTGCCAGCCACCACCACGCCACGGGCTTCGAACCCGCGACTAGTGTAAACACCTGCTGTGACGTCGGGTCAGATGTGCTGCTGTGCTGTATTTCATATTTGCCGTAATTCTCAAACACAAACGCTCTCAGAAAATACTCTCAACACTGAAATACCCAGGCGACATTTAGTCGCGAATATTCATTCATCTTATTGTTAGACTGAGAGATCTTATTTTTCGTTACTATTTTACGTATCGTCGTTGTCGCAGTGGTTATATGCGGGGGAGGATTAGAATCAAGGAACGGGAAGCAATTCGGCCATGGCATTATCCTGGAGTGACCGCCACAGTGCAACAGAAGCGAGCAGCCGAGTCTCTTACTTTGTTATTTCTAGCGAATGAAAGTGCGGTTATTGAAGTGTCCGCGGTAGGGAAGATTTTGTTGGCACTACGCGTTACGAGTCAGTGCGCATGCGTTGAAACGTCGTGCGCGTGTATAGAATCACTTGAAAGGGTAGTAGAAGAGATAGTAGGTGAAGATCAGTTTGGGTTTAGGAAAAATCGCGGTACAAGGGAAGCAATTCTGTCTTTAAGATTAATACTTGAAGGGCGGATCAAGAAAAACAAAGATACTTTTATGGCATTTGTTGATTTACAAAAAGCTTTTGATAATGTTAGGTGGGACAAGATGTTCAAAATTTTAAAGAAGTCAGGTCTAAAGTATCGAGATAGAAGAATACTCTATAAACTATATAAGAATCAAGTGGCTGTAATAAAAGTTGAGAATCACGAGAGACATGCATCAGTTAAAAAGGGTGTGAAACAAGGTTGTAGTCTATCCCCGTTAATATTCAACTTGTATGTAGAAGAAGCAATGAAGAAAGTAAAAGAAAAATTTCCATGTGGCATAAGTTTTCAGGGAGAAAAAATCAGTATGCTACGATTTGCTGACGACATTGTCTTATTAGCAGAGAGGGCTGAGGATATTGAGAAGTTATTGAATGACATGAACAAAATACTGAAGGAAGATTTTGGACTGAATATAAATCAAAGTAAAACAAAAGTGGTGAAATGTAGCAGAAATGATACCAATACTAGCAGATTAAATATAAAAATAGCATGGGCGCCGGCAGGATTGCTTCTAGGGGGGTGCACCAGGGCTGCATTTGGTGTCCCCCCCCCCCCCCACACACACACGGCGACCCGGGATGCGGGATGTAGGGGGGTGCACCCGGGATGCAGGGGAGTGTACCAGGGCTGTAATTGGTGCTCCCCACCCCCTATCGGCCCAAATTTACGGACGACCCGGGATGTCAGGGGGGTGCAAGTGCACCCCCTTGCACCCCCCTCCCGGCGCCCATGAGAAATAGGATCGGATGCAATAGGAGAAATGAGTGAGTTCTGTTACTTGGGAAGCAAAATTACAACCGATGGCCGAAGCAGGAATGATGTTAAAAGCAGAATAGCACTAGCAAAAAGAGCCTTCATGAAAAAGAGAAACCTTTTAGTTTCAAATATTGATCTAGGAATTAGAAAGAACTTCTTAAAACTCTATGTGTGGAGCACAGCACTTTACGGTAGCGAAACATGGACTTTAGGAATACCGGAAAGAAAGAAACTTGAAGCATTTGAAATGTGGTGCTACAGAAGAATGCTGAAAATTAGGTGGACAGACAAAGTAAGAAATGAACGAGTTTTGGAAATGATGGGTGAGAAAAGAAGTTTATGGAAGAAGCTTACAGGAAGAAGAGACAGGCTGGTAGGTCATATTTTGAGACATGCTGGATTGGTTAATTTGTTAGTGGAGGGAACAGTCGAAGGTAAGAACTGGAGAGGAAGACAGAGATTAGAATATATGAAGCAGATAATTGAGGACGTGGGCTGTAAGGGGAATGTAGAAATGAAGAGGTTAGCACAGGATAGGAAGGGATGGAGGATTGCATCAAACCAGTCTAAAGACTGACGACAGCAAAAAACGACGACGTCGGAGGAGTCACCATTATTAAACAATGACCCGCGGCGCACATTGAGCTGCGTGGCGCAGTAGGGGCAGCGCAGAGCAGGGCAGGGCAGCACAGACAATGAAACTGTGTCGGGCAGTTACCCGCGCCTATTAGAGCGCAGTTTACAGAGCATTGTTGTGTTTTGCGAGAAACCGACAAAAAAGCGTAACCAAAAATATTTCGATGCAAAAACTAGATTTTTGATTTCTGAATCAGACGGGGATGCCGAGCTTGGAAAATTGTTATTACTTTAACAGAAGCTGAGTTAGATAAAACTATGCAAAAGTGAGTATATGAAAACAAGAAACTCTCATCTGACACTTGCAGTGACAAGAAAATTCTCAAAACATTATTTCCGGATGACTCGAGCGGAGATTCACGCCTTAATGTAACCTGTTATTTTCTCGACAACGCTCAAATACCTCTTAGTACTGAAGAAAATCTCGCAGTATTTTCGTGGGTATTTATTATTTAGCGTTTGATGGTACATGACATTTATAAATTATATTTCTCTTTTATTACATATTATATTTTTAAGAAAACTACGTAACAGAATATAAGAAACACTTGAAACTAAAAAAGCAATTTTAACAAATTATCCGGGAAATAGTCTTCACAAGAATCCTCCAAAACAAAAAAGTGAAAATTGTAAGTGGACAATTGTATGACAAATAAATGCTGAATTTACTCGCCACCTGGGCTCATTGTCCAAATTTCTTGTTTAAATTTAATTTTTATGTATTTATTATGACTGATATTGTAAATCGCAGGTTGGTTAGGGGGCGTCCATAAATTACGTGAGGCGAAATAGGGGAGGGGGGGGTCCGGCGAAATCTCACCAGGGGGGAGGGGGGGGTCTACGGAAATCTCACGTGAGATTTTGCGAAAAATTTGGGGATAGTAGAGCCAAAAAAAGTCTACAATTTGCGCCTAAGTCGATTTTAGGAGGGTATTTCGTCAAAAAGTTAGGGTGTGACCTAAAAAAAAAAAAAAAAAAAAGTCTACAAAAGTTTCGAGTGCGATTTCTAGGGGGGGTTCTCACGGACTTGATCTCACCAGAGGGGGGGGGGGGGGGTCCGGCCATCTCACGAAATCTCACCAAGGGGGAGGGGGGGGTCCAGAAATCCGGAAAAACACCTCACGTAATTTGTGGATGCCCCCTTACGCACCAGGTTAATCAATTTTTCTTATTCCATAGTTGAAAATGATTATAAGTAAAGCAAGATTATAAATAACGCGTGAAGTGTTACGTTGTAAACCGGCACGAGTGAGCTGCGTGGCACAGTTTCTGTGTCGTGATCACAACGTGGCGCAGGCCACGTGCGGCGCAGTACTGCGCTGCTCTGCTCTGCGTCTCAATACGCGCTGTTCCGCCCCAAAACATAGTGCTGCGCTGCGCTGCGCTGCGTCGACTGCGCGTCAATGTGCACCCGGCCTCAAGACATGCACCAGTGTTTTTGCTATTTTTTGTTTAGCAGCTACTTTTTGTTTATCTATATTAATTCTACATTTTATCATACTCCCTGATCGCTGTTGCGATAAAATCTTTCATTTTCATACAAACGGTTAAGAATAGTTTACATCGCGATACAAGTCTTGACTAACATGGCACTCATGGAAGCAGCTTAGAAGTTACTACTAATAATTACTTTATCGTGCTTCATGCTGTAACAAGATTATTCTAGTCCAGGTTCTATTTGAATCTAATTACAATCTCCGCTAATATTTGCATCAAAACGATGTAGACGCACATAACCACAGGAAATTCATCGCATACTACATTTCGTGAAATAAAACGACACTTTCTACATCAGGATTCCTAGCTCGCTTAACATAAATCATTTTCTGTACTGTAATAAGTCGCGTTCCCAAGGCGAGGGCTATTTTTCGGCGAGCGGAAGCCGCGGGCCTGTTCGTCAAGCCACCCGCTGTGCTGTTGATGTTGACAATAACAACAGGAACACAGCCAACCCACGAACAATAGGGACACGCCACTAGGATATTCTTGTATCCTGTTCCATGAAATGCTGCTCCGAGGTGGAGTGGAGACGAGCCACTGAGAGACTGTGTGTGGAAGTGAGTGGACGCTGTGGCCGGTCTACCGCCATCCTCTGAGTGTCTGAGGTGCGCATCCCGTCGCCAGCAGTGCGTGGACACGGTAAAGTGATTCTAAAGCGGCCTGCAGACGATCAAATTGTTTGTCAAACTTAACGTGTTTGTCAAATTATTTGAGAGTCTGCGGCATTGTTTGACGCGTTTGTCAAACAATCTACGCGTTTGACGTGTTTGATGGAAATTTTGATTGACGGCGTGTTTGACAAATAAGTCTGAAGGTGTGCGGTGGTGTTTGTCAAACATTGTTTCATTTATCGCCTAGTTACCATGGAGAACGCATCGCCGTTGGGCGCAGAAAAGGGGTAAGATGGGTGTTTAAGGAAATTGTCACCGGAGCGTGGGCTCCATTGCAATTTTATTAAATATTAGCATCTGGTTTGGTTAATTTCTCCAAGAACCCTGTATAGTAGTCTCCATCTGTTCCATGTCTTCTTCTCCATGTCGGATGTATTTATTTTTTTCCTCCCGTTAGTAAGTAAATTGTGTAAATGACAACACGTCATAACTTCTTGCTTTTGTTAGAGATAATTATGTGGGTTTCCAAAAAAACTAAAAATTACATGCGAGAATGCCAAATACTTTTTTAATAACCCGCGCGAGATACACGATAATTGAAAATTCTTCGGTTATCATTTAACACTTGTTTATTGCAAGGCTTCATAAAACTTGGTAGCAGCTGGAAAGCTTCATCTCCTACAAATACGGAGGACTTTTTTTAAAAAAAGAATAGTATTCGGGAATTCATATGGATCTGGAATCTGCTACTGATTATTTTCAAACAAATTCCAAAATTTTGTATTTTTAATCAATCCTCCACCTGACGCTCTGAAATTTGTACCTACATCAACCGTAAGCAGGGGCGGATCCAGGATTTTGTTTTGGGAGGGGCTTGAGCAGACTTTGGTTGGGGGGGGGGGGGCTTGGCTTGAGTGGATTTTGGTTGGGGGGGGCTTGCCTTTAGTGGAGTTTGGCTTTGGGGGGGGGGTCTTGGCTCGGGCAAAAGGTAGTGACCCCCCCTGGATCCGCCCCTGCCCGTAAGAAATTCATAATTTGCACTGGCTATAATCATTAAACCGTTTTATGTTCCGTGAGCAGGAATTTATTGTAATGATCTGGTTCCTTGCGCGATATTTCTCGTAATAAATTTTCATGTGTATATCTCTCTCTCTTAATTTCAATCATTCCTTAAACCATCTACTTTTTTTTTTTTCTTGACACACAGTGCTAGAGTCAACGCTAAAAATGCGTTGTCTTTTTTCCTCATTGCGGCACGCGTCACGTTCCGACAAGGCAACAATCGAAACTAAAGGCAAGTTTGACAAATTTGTTTGATCTCAGGTTTGAGCGTTTACGCTGTTGTTTGATGAAAACGTGATGTTTGACCAATAAATTTGTCAAATAAATTTGATCGTCTACAGGCACCTTAACAGTGCGACAGGTTGCAACATGTCATAGCCCGGAAAATACCCCTGAGTAGCTAGAGACTTGTTTGGGAGAGCCAACTGAGCTAGCCATCTGCAAAAACTATTCACATGTAAAATTGGATGTCTTTTAATTTGTAGAATAAATTCATGTCTTTTCTGACACATCTTTAATATTCTTGTAACCCCTGAGACATGTCATGTACGAGGCTCAATATAAACATGTTGATAAAGAAAAGTTTTAATTGCTGACGCCATGCAGTGCGCCTAATTTCCGGATTTCATTGTCAATGTAGAGCCACCTCCACCAAAAGAGATTATTACAGTACAGATGCAACATGCCTAGTTTATTTTTTTTTTTTTTTTTTTTTATTGTATTTACGTCTCTCAACAGCGAGGTCTTTAGAGACGGGAAAGGATGGGGGGGCAAGGATGGGGGGCAAGGAATGGGAAGGAATTCGGCCATGGCCTTTTTTGAAGGAAGCATCCCGGCATTTGCCTGGAGTGATTTGGGAAACCATGGAAAACCCAAATCTGGATGCCCGGACGGGGATCGAACCGCCGTCGTCCCGAATGCGAGGCCAGAACGCTATCCGTTACACCGCCACGCCGAACATGCCTCGTATCAGCGTTCGCCAGGTGCGAAACAAACATCAAGAAATACACAGAAGTTTCACTTCTCGCGCGTATACACACTGATTTTTTTTTTTACACATTATGGATATAAAGATAAATTAATCTATAGTGACTACGATCAGAATATGTAGTATACACAAGGAACCGTCACCACTTATACCTTACCCCATGCTGTCTGATGTTTCTTTTTGAGTTGATTGTTCGTTGGTGCCGTGTAAACGTCATTCTCAGCGCGTAGTTTTGTCTTCCTCTGTGTGCTTGAGAAGATTCATGTAGATTCTTCTTTTGCGTCTGGATAGGAGCCTGAAAAATTACAAGGCATAAGAATAAGAGTACCAGACTGTCGACACGACCTCCACGATGTTACCCCTTGTAACGCAAATAAGGATTGCAATCCCGCAGTGTTTTCAATCCCGCGGGATCCGTGCAGGATTGGCGCAAACAGTTTTTTAACACATACATTTAAAACAAAGTTACTTAAAACGTTAATAAATTAAATAATAATTAAATTAATAAATAAAATTTAATGTTAAATGATAAAAATTAACAGTTAACAATATTTTAATTGGCAAAATGACATTAAAACCTTTTAGCATGTCTTAGGTACATTTCGAGGTTTTTTACATTTTTGTTTTTTAATCTAAGCCAATTTTTAAATAAATAATAAAAATATTCAGTGTTAGGTCATTATGTGCCTTAAAATACATCACATAAGTTTAAAAACATGGTTTGCTTAATGGCCAAGTTACCATAGTTTAAAAAAAAAAATCTAAATAAACGTTCCATAACACCGAGAGAAAGCATTCCATTTCACAAAGTGAAGTGAATACGGTATACTCTGTAAAGTGTAGACTTGGCTCAGAATAAGATCTCATAACTTTTTGTCACTGCAAATGCATGAGACTTGGCCTTTTTTTATAAAAATTGTTTTTGTGGGATTCCCTATTATATCTCCTGATTCCTTGATTGATTGGAATGAGTTACCAAGGGGAATGATGAATAACC
This sequence comes from Vandiemenella viatica, assembly GCA_031002005.1. NCBI lineage: Eukaryota > Metazoa > Arthropoda > Insecta > Orthoptera > Morabidae > Vandiemenella > Vandiemenella viatica. The sequence continues at coordinate 3,084,555 of CM061920.1, forward strand.
TACCGAAAACGTTAAAAGAATTTAAAGTTAAAATTTGTAGAGGGCAAATGTAGGTGAGTGAAGGATAGCGGGAAGTTGGGTGTGTAGGGAAATTGCCACCGGAGCCTGTTGTAACTGCCCTAATACCTGAATTTTGAATAGCATTGTACTGTATGAAGTATTTGTAATTAGCTAAAGTTTGCTTCAAAGTGATTTGATATGTTTGTTTTGTAATTTCTTGTAAATCAGTGTATATAGTCTTTGTTTTAGGTAAGAAAATTATTCAAAGGCCATTTAATATGTTTAAGAACCGAATGATGCAAGAGAATTTCTTAAATGTTTGTAATTCCATGTATTAATGTAAATTACGATGTCTACAGGACAATTTTCTACCGTTTGAAAGGATTTCTGTAAATAATTTTGTATTTAAGTATCTATAATTACCATTTCTGATCATTTTGTAATGTTGTTAATTAATTTTGTATTAATTCCGATTGTTTTTAATATGTTGGATTGCTTGAGTGATTGTTAATGATCGAGAAATATCGGGCGGATGCCTTTGAAGAATTCTCGTAATTTCGATAAAGACTATATAAACAGATCGCCTGGACAGAGACATGCATTCAGTTAGTAAGTCAGTTCAGTTGGCAGTATTCAGTGTTACAGAGAGTTTCAATCATTCAGTTGAGTTCACAGAGAGTTTCTTTGCGACTGGGCATCTCTGTATTGTAACTATACTTGTGAATATCGCTGACTTGTTTGGATCACAATAAAACAGACATCTCCAAACATAGCCTGTTTGGTGGATTTTTTAATTAATTAATCAGTAACTTAAACCACCATTAAGAACCCTAAAATGGTGACCGTGACAGGACGAGAAGTTCTTAAACATCTGTGGGATGTTTATCTTCTAAAAAGAATCTGCAGAAAATTGCGACGAATTATCGGCGATAAGCGAACATAACCTGCGAGAAAATTTCGACCGGCTACGACACGTAGAGGTTATACAGGCGACACGGATTTGACGGCAAGCGTATCTTCTTCGGCCTAAGGCGGAGATTTCCATCGGGAATCGGCTGTAATCTTCCGACGACGAGTGGATTTTCTTCGGCCTCAAAATCGTCTTCCTACAGTGAATTGTGAAAAGTGTGGTTAAGTGTTTGAAGTCAGTGTGGTGTTTAATGGTTAAATAAGTGCTTCTAAGTGAAATTTAATGTGATACAAATTGAGGAAGAACTGTAAGTACTGCATTGAATATTCAAGTGATTTCTTTTGCATGTTATTGTGTGGCAGGTTGGAAAGATTTAATTTTTCTTAATTTTGTTTTTATGTTGATTTTGCTAATTACTAAAAATGGCTGATAGTCAGAACCTGCAAGCTTTTCTAGAGTCTTTTGTAGTCAAATTTGATAGCAAATTTACTGAATTTAAAAATGAGTTTAAATCTTGATAGGAAATTCTCTGAAATGAATAGTAAGTTTGATAGTAAGTTTTCTGAAATTGATAATAAATTTGATAGTAAGTTTTCTGAAATTGATAATAAATTTGACAGTAAGTTTTCTGAAATTGATAATAAATTTGACAGTAAGTTTTCTGAAATTGATAATAAATTTGACAGTAAGTTTTCTGAGTTCAAAAAGGAGTTGGATTTTGAGAACAAATTCTCTGAGTTGGCTGATTGTTTTGATAAGAAAATCTGTATGCAATTTCAAGGTTTTAGTTCTAAATTTAAGGAGGATGTCAATAATTTAAATTCTAAACTGGAAGAAGCTGTTGTAGAGTGGCAGGAGAATTTTGTAAAGGTTAACCAGATTTGTAGAGACACTAAAGATGCATGTGTTGATTTAATTAATGAAGTAGACTGTAAATATAGCAAGGAGATGAAGGGAGTCAGAGAAGAATGTAATATGATGAAGGAGGAATATGTGAGTTTGTTCGAAACCAGTGACAGTAAATCTGCTCAAAGGGTCAACGAGTTGAGACAAGAGGTGGGACAAAATGTTAATGCGTTGGCACGTCAGCAGAAACAGCTTTACCCATGAATTGGAGGGTACCCAATCTAACGTTAATCAGTTAGAGAAAAGGGTTACTGGTTGCAGGTTCAGTTAAGTCAGGTTCCCTTAACAGGTAATCCAAATTTCAGTGTCGATGTTAAAGAAGAATTTGAATTCTATGATGATAGTGGGAGGCTTCACCCTATTGAATTTATAGATAATTTTGAAAGATCAGACTATTTTAATTTGTTACCCGACAATAAGAAAATTGCACTTGTGGGTAAACATCTAAAGTCATATGCTAGGGCATGGGATGATAGACAAGCTAGGGAAGTGACTGACTACAAGCTGTTTAAAGAAAACTTTTGAAACATTTTTGGTCGACAAGCAGGCAGATTCAGGAGAGAAAAGGGAGTTAATGACTGGTAGGCCCTATAAACCTGGTAGGGAAACTCAACATGACTTTTTTCATAAATGTTGGATCCGTTGTAAGTATTTAGACCATCCTTATGGAGAGGAGGAATTCATTGATTTGATAGGAGCTAGGCTACCTCAGCAAACAAGAAATTTAATTGCCACTTTGGATGTAGTAAATGTGGATAGAGTTTCTGAATTGTTGAGACGCTTGGATGCCCAGGAGTCATTCAATGAACAACATTACCACCATCAACACCATAGGAGGGGCAGCAGGAGTCCCCCTAGAAGGGGTAATGGGTCAAGGGATGGTAGATCTAGGGGATGGGTTCGTGATAATTACACAAGGAGGAATGATAATGGGGAAGTGAGAGAACAGAACCCTCAATCTGAAAGGGAAAGGCAGCATGGGGGGCAGGCAAACTAAAGACCACCCCTGTGATGGGCCCCGCAGTGGTGGACAAGAAGGTGGGTCCAGGTACCAACTGCTATAGAGTTAATACCATTTTTATGAATAATCCCAGAGAAGATTTATTGGAAGAGGTGGAGGATAAGGATGAAGTTTTAGATAAAGTTCCCATAGTGCAAATTAATGCTTTTAATAAACAAATAGATGCTCTCATTGATACCGGGTCACAGGTTTCTTGCCTTGCTGAGGGATTATTTAATGAAATTGAAAGCACCCATCAAATTGAAGTGTTACCCGTTAGTAGTATGACTGTTATTACTGCTACTGGTTCTCGAAGTAAGAGAATTAGGCAGGAAATGTTGATGGAAGGGTGTATGGGGACTGTAAATGTAGAAATACCCATGTATGTAGTCCCTAAGTTGAATGTTAATTGCATTTTAGGCATGGATTGGCTTACAAAAGTAAAGGCTTTGGTAGACTGTGGAGAAGGTAACTTACGGATTAAATTAGACAGTGGGGAATACTGGGTTGATTTTGAGAAGACTGGTTGGAAAGGCATACAAGAAGTAGATCATGTGAGAGTTAAATATAAGGATGCTGGTGTAGCTAGAGTTTGTGACGAACTATTACAACAGATTTGTGTAAATAGAAATGTGGTGTTAGATGCGTATACAAAAGTTGAAGAAAACTGGAAGGTTAGGAAAAAGTAACTTACATGGTTCTGGGTTTCCAGGGAAATCCTGGAACCCACTTATGAGAATTAATTGAAATGCATGGTTTGGGGAGGGGTCAACAACCTGTAAATATCTAGTTTTGTAAATAAGTTTGTTAATTGATGCATGTAAATAGTTTGTGTGAGTACTTAAGTTCAGATGCAGATGTAATAATACTGAATGTTTAAGATGTAAGCATTTCACTGTATAACCCGCTTGAGTTTGTTGTTTCCACTACGAGCCACTGCAGGTGTGGTCCGCCCCTCCCAGTAACAACTGTCGACTGTTGTTGCCCTCTCCTCTGACACACCGCACTGCCTGTTCGTTGTGACGTCACTGGATGGCAGCGCTCCAAGCGGCGGTCAGCTGAGTGGCTGAATCGGTCAGTCCACCAGGAAGTCGCTATCAAACATCAGCTGCCACGAGTCAGAGACACAACTCAACTCGCTGCTTTCTGTAGTCCGCAGTGCCTGGCTGTCTTCACGCACCCCTCCATCTGGTCGTATCTTGAGCTAACCTCTTCACCTCATTGCAACCTACCTCGTCAATTATCTGTCTCATATAACCTAATCTTTGTCTTGTCCACAGTTCTTTTCTTTCCATTGTTCCATCTGACTCTGTCGCTAGTTCTTCGTTGCAGTTTGTGGCGGAAAGAGCTGTAGCAATGCCTTTCTCTGAACCAATGAGAGAAGCTGGAATATGTAGAAAATAAATGAAAGAAATGCGAAAAAAAACAGGAACAATCGACCATCTCTTTTTATTTTTACAATTTTAGGGGGCAAGCTTCACCCAAATCTACCTCCTTGCTACAAATGTTAATGTTTTAGCATTTTCAACCCTCTAGCCCCTAAGAAGAAATGTAATGGCTGAAATAGCCCTTTCTGTACCTCCAAATTACCGAAAATTGATAAAATTAGGTGGGGGCGTCCCCCCAAAACTGTGGGTGATGGGGAAAACGGGGGACATATTCGGACTCATGAGGTGATATTACATAAGAATCAGCAGGGCCAGTTTCCATACAGACCAGTGTAATTAAAGACAAAACTCACTGATATGGCAGTGAAGGCAGAGTAGAGCGCATATCTCAGTCCTCAGACTGTAGGTCGCCACTTGCCAGCCTCGCATACTGCCGGCCTATATATAAGTACGCCGCTGAATCGCCTCAGTGACGCGCGCGAGTGTCTTTGTGGAGCCGGCTGGCCTCGGTGATAAGTTGGCTTTGTTCTAATACAGTGGTCCGCAACCGGTGTGCCGCGACAAGGTGGAAGGTGTGCCGCGAAATTTTACCCATGATAAGGAATTAATTGTCAAGTTTTTTATTAATTATATTTTAGTTCCATGTGCCGCGAATTGTTACTTATTGTCGTATTCTAAGAAATTAAATGTTATTTATTTACTCTCAGTTGCTGTTAGTTTTTTTAATTCATTTTAAATATCTTTATTCCTCGCCTCTACATGTTGCGCTTCGAGGGTCTGTTATATTTACCGCATATTCTGTGTACATACTTTTTCCTCAGTCTAAACTGCTGGGATTAGCAGAACTTTCAGAGCCTTATGTTATTACGTTGTCGCTTCCCCAACAATACTAGTTTGTTCCTGAACCGATGCACCGACGCGACGCCTTGTTAGACATTACTGTAAAAGAAATCGGCACTATATTTGTTACTCCTTTAAAGTGTATAAATCCTGCTTCTTACAATTACTTCAGTTCCATCATAGCTGTCTGTGGTCTGAAAACTGTTAATAGTTAGTCTCGATATTTTCTATTACAATTAGAAGACTATTTTATTTCTTCAAGGTGGACGAATTCCTTGAATGGAGTGTTCCGTCTGTGAGCGTAACTGGTGAAAACGTTGAAAGAAACAAATGTTGATACAGCGGAAATATGATGATACTTACTACTTATCCTATTTTTTTTTTTTTTTTTTTTTTTTTTTTTTTATGGTGAAAAAATGTTCCCAATTCTCGAATATATCGTCTGTGGTGAGAAACCCAGTAATGCTACTATGGTTACCAGTAAAATGAAAGGACATTTGTCAACAAAACATTCTTCTCTGTCAAGCAGCAATCTCAATTAATTTTTGTCGGTTGTTAGAAAATAAGAAAAAACAAAGAACGTTCATGACCGCTACAGTACGTGTTTCAGAAAAAGTACGGAAAGCTAGTTATAGGGAATCCGAAATCATCGTAAAGACCAAGGAACCACATACAATAAGTGAAACACTGTTAAAGCCTGTTTGTAAAGAGATGGTAAGAATAGTTCTGGGTTTAGAATCTGCTAATGAAATTTCAAAAATTCCTCTTTCTGCTGACTCAGTCAGTCACTGAGTTATTGATATGTCTCGTGATACTGAAGACATTATGAAGGAGAAAATCAACAGTCAGAAGTTCTCACTTCAGATCGAAGAGTCCGCAGATATTAGCCGCCACGCAGAACTTCTGGCTTACATTCGCTACATCGAAGGAGATGTAATTATAAGTAATTTTTTCTTTTGTAAAGAAACTACCGGTGAAGAAATATTTCGTTTGACTGATGAATATTTGTTTCTTAAAGAATTAACATGGAAGTATTGTGTTATTCTTTGTACAGACGGAGCGGCTGTTATGAAGGCCCAATGAAAGGATTTGCAGCTAAAGTACGCGAAGTAAATCCCAACCTACGATGCAATCATTGTCTCATTCACCACGAAGCCATTGTTGCCAAGTCTCTGCCATCTCGCTGAAAGATGTACTCGACGAGGTAGTAAAAGTTGTGAACTTCATAAAATCGCGGCCCCACGATGAAAGGTGTTAAAGCGAATATATGAACTTAGAGATGAGGTCCAGGCATACGTATTAGGTTGTTGAAATACATTAATACGTGGATTTATTCACAGATGGTGATTGGGTATGTAAGCTGGCATATCTTTCCGACATTTTCGTACACTTGACTGAGCCGAGCATCAAAATGCAAGGTAGGAACGATAATATTCGTATTAGTATGGATAAGATTAAAGAATTTGTGAATAAGCTGGATTTGTGGTTACAGAGGATTGAAAATGGGTCGTGTGACATGATCCAGACTGTATGGTCACTTGATGACGGTAATAAAATGGTGATGGACTTAATTAAAGAACATTTAGAAGCCCTGCAGCAGAGATTCGAAAAGTGCTTTGGAGAAAGTGTTGAAGATTTTTAATGGGTTCGTGATCCATTCGTTGCAAATTCGGAACATCTTCCAATTAATATTCAAGACAAACTTGCAGAATTACAAGCTGAAATAACTTTGAAATTAAAACTTCTCCAAGTTCCTTTAGATACATTTTGGCTAACAATAAGGAATGGCAGTTAATGTGTTACTGCCATTTCCAAATACATATTTATGTAAATTGGGCTTCTCGACGTTAATTGAGATTAAAACATCCAATATAGAAAGACTCAAATCCGTCTATGAAGAAATGAAGCTTACATTGTCAACGATTTCTCCACGGATCAGCCACCTGTGTGCAGTTAAGCAGCCACCAGAGTCACATTGAAGGTATGTGTACAATTATTTACTTTAATATCAATATAAAACTGCCTGATTATTAATTTTATGCAACCGCTGTTTTTACCTATTATTTTTTTACTTGTTAGGGGGCTTCACAACCCGGAAAAAAATTCTTATAGTGAGGATTTTTTTTGGTAAGGTGTGCCGCGAGATTTATGGATAACCTTATGGTGTGCCGCGAGTAGGAAAAGGTTGCGGACCACTGTTCTTATAAAGAAACGGGCGAGACGCCACACAGAGGTATTCCCACCGTGCTTCCAGTCGATATATATATATTACGTTATAGTTGTAAAAACGGAAACAAAACTCTTGCTTCTGCTAACCAGAAGACGGGCAGCGCTCCTTAAGCTGGTGGTCCCAGTCCGTAGCGAACTGCAAAACAGATGTTATTTCGCGAAGCCTTTTCTTTTCGCTTGGGCTTTACGCCTCGTCGACGTCGAGGTCTTTAAAGGCGGGAGAGGATGGGAGAAGGAATTCGCCAATGTCAATTTAAAGGAACGATCCCGGCGTTCGTCTCGAGTAGTTTAAGAAAACCACGCGAGACCGGAATCTGGAGCGCAGGGTGGGGATTCGAACCTGCGTTCTCGCGAATGCGGGGCGGCTGAGAGGTAACAACCAACCTCTTCTCGTATATAAAAAGGAATGTTTTGTTTGTTTGTATGTTTGTCGTATATGCGTTCCAATACCATTCATCCGATCGTGATGAAACTTTGGTGGGTTATTGTGTGCACGCGTGCGAAGGTTACTGACAAAATAAAAGTAATAATAAAACAACCCCTCTCCCCCTTTACAAGCATTAATTTTATACGAACCCAAATTTTTTTATCCGATTTCGATGGAACTTTGCACACGAATACTTTAAAATAAACAGTAAAACACTGCATACATTTGATTTGCGAATACCGAACTCCTTTCGCCCTTTCCACCCACTTAATTTTTGTCAATGTTCTTTACACATATAAACTGTTTTAACTTTGTATATGTATAGTTTAAAACCAAACCGTGTTTTTCACATGGTCGGTTATATGTTGCATGCTCACAAGGGAGAAAACTGAAAAATTTATTTGTTTTTGCAAAAGACAGAAAGACCAAAACTATTTTATATCCGAAAACATATGAATAATTTAAAAAAAAAAAAAATATACACAAAAAAATCACGGTCTTTTAATTTGTACATGCAAATGTGTCTGCTTTATACATATACCTACTTAGAAAGAAAAAGAGGCACTGCAAGTCATGCTGGGCACCGCACATATTCTTTAAAATAAATGAAAAATGTTTTCAGTTATCTGGTACTCGTTATTGTGTCTGTTTTCTATATTCGTACCCATTTATGAGAAATAAAAATAGGCATTTCAACGCATGCTGCGCAAAGCTAGTTAAATATAAAAGTGATTGGTGTAAATAAATTATTAATACATATGATGAAACAGCTTCAGCGTAAGTATTAAATAAGTACATAAGTAAATTATGTGGCTAGCCTGTAATAAGCATCTTAATGTGGTGAATATCAATGAGACTAGCTGAAAAGGTTTGTGGTTTCGTTGGTATGGAAGAAGTGAGTTGAGTCTTAGGACTAAAGATTCTTTACGTGAAATGAGTAAAAGAATGTAATTATAAATGATTAAATGCAGTGGTGATTTTTTTATTATTATTATTTTTGATTTTTTTGATTTTTTTTAAGTTGAAAAACGTGGTGGGAATTGGTAACTGTGAAGCAGAAAATTTATGAGCAGCAAGGCAGCTATCGACGTCATTCTGGTCGTGAGTTCAAACTGCACTACGAGCTACATCCAATAAAACAATAACCTTGCAATTTGGTGTAGCCGTGACATGAAAAAAGCTACAGGAAATAAAATATCACCTTGGATACTTGGCGTCCTCTAAGGGGCAAAGGAAAGTTTTTGATTAAAATTGACTACTTTTCGATACAAGCTTGCAATCTGAGAATACGGGAGATGGTGTGTAGCAATTTTGGATCATATTTCTGCAGCAGCTGACACGATTTTAGGCGGAAGAGCATTAGGGGGAAGATAAGATATATTGCAGCGGAAGTAGTAATAGAAGTAATGAGATAATTTGTTGTAAAAAAAAAGTAGCGAAATAAACGTGTAGAATATTTTATGATCTTTGTTTTGTATTCTAAAGCACAAGGTATATTAAATGAAAATAAATTAAGCTGAGCCGAATTTCCGAAGTAATAAGTGAAGCCTAGTAAATTAAATTTATGTACCGACATTAAAAAAGAACTGTAAAGAAACTATTATGGTTATGAATGGTAATTTTGCGTGGTTCAGAATTTGTAAACAGATTGTTTGTTTGTTAATTTCCAGATGCAGTGAATGGATGACAACAGGGCTGTGTGAATTTATATGAAATATTTGTATGTTATTTATCTGTATTAGCTAGCTGAATTGCAGTTTTCATACCGTGGCCATACCAGCTATAATCAGTAAGTAACGTTCAGTAACAATGTTGTATTTTGTTTTCTGTTGTGGTCGTTTCTCTCTCTCTCTCTATTTTTTCAAACTGATTTTTATCAGAATGGTGAGTAACGTGGGTAATGAAATACAAAGAAAGGAAGAAAACAATATCTGCGAAAATAATTTCAGAAATTTTGAGGCAGAGATAAACGATCCTGAAATAAATAGATTTTACGAATATAAAAAATCCGAAACATTTACTCAGATATTCAAATTCAAGGAAAAATTAATAATGTCACTGGAATGGATAGGTACGACACAACAATTTAAAAATAAGATAACGATTTTTCCTGATCGTGCAGCAGATAGTGAAAAAATTCCAGAACGACATCCAAATTACAATGCAGTGTTATTCTTGTTTATGCGACAAATGGAAAAAAAGTAAACACATGGTGCAGTCACGACAACAAATGGAAAAAATCCAAGTAGTGCAGTTACAGAAAGATTCAAGGAAGTCGCAAGAAATGTTGTTTCAGGGATTAAAAGAATTGAGGAAATCACTTAGTGTATAAAGCAAGAAGTTATGATATTTAAACGAGAGGGGGCAAAAAGGAATGCAGTGTACAGTTGTATTGCAGAACTGGAAAGTACGATCGAAAAGGCGGTGGACGAGAATATCGATAATGTAAAATTGAACCTGGACAAAGATGATGACGAGATGAAGGAACTGCAGGATAAGAACTACTGTGATTTAAGGAATGAAATTGAGAATAGTAACGAATCACGTTTCAGCCAATTAACAAAATTAATGCAAAGACACAAGAAATAAAACAAGATATTACGCAAGTTGGAAATGAAGTGCATGCACAAGAGAGCAGGTTAAAGCGGATAGGAACGTGATTTAGAATATGATACGTTAGGAATCAGAAAAGATTTTATAATGTATCCAATTGTGATGCGAAGGAATATCAACTCAAATTGCCGGAAATAAAATTTAAGCCAGATGTTAAGATTCAACCACACCTTTTTGTGAAAGTATACAGAAAAGCAATATGCCACACCCAGAGAAAGTACGATGAAGGCCTATATAATTTTAAGGAGAAGAACCAAGAATTCAAAGATCATATGTATAAATGGAAGACAGAAGAAATCGCGGAAATAGCGAAAATAACGGGAGATCAAGGGGAGTAAAAGGAACGAAGAAGCGGTATGGGATAACTGAAAGAAGTAACGTGATTGATGATTTTGTCGAAATGGGGGAACGACTAATAGCGAGTTTCGACATTCAATCGTCTACATAAGAAAGATGGAAAAGGACAAAGAAACAAGGTTTAAATTTGAACCATGAAGGAAAAAATGAGGTGAAACGTAAGAAAAGATGATATGGTGTAGTAAAGGAAGTACTATGTGAAAAGTAAAAACTGAAATAGTGGAAATATTTGTAATTAAAAGAAAATAAAGTAAAAAGGGTGACCAAGGAACGGAGAAACAAACTGTAACAACAAGAACCTGTGCATTAAATAATTTTTTAGAGTTGATTGATGAAAAAATAAAGATGATTTAAAAAAAAAGGAGCTAGAGAATACCAGGAAAACGAAAGTTAGGAGTTATTTAGCAGTGATGAAGAAAGAAAGGTAATAAGTAAAGACGAAGATAATGGAAAAGATAAAGTAATCAGTGAAATTGACGAAAATAAAAGAAGAAAGGTTATAAGTGAATCTACAAAAATGAATTATTGAACAAAAAGAAAGACTGAACGAAAAGATGTAACGAGAATGTTAGCTGACTGCTTACTGCAGCGTGTGCGAGGCCCTCCTTACTAATTAACATTAACTAGTTGAAGGTAGATAGCCCGCTGATAACAACACACCGTTGCACTACCTCCAAGCTTATTACAATTTAATGGAAAAACACTTCTGAATTACACTTTCTATCTAGCATGTCAGGTATCAATACGAAATTAAATCAACCAGTACTTTCTATTTGCACAATTTATTTAACACTTTTGCACGTATATAAACAGAATTTATTATAGCCCTGCCTATACAGCAACTCGTGCTCTCTAACGCCGCCATATTCTTCACCAGTACTGCCAACCATAAATAACTATATTACAATAAAAACGCTTAAATTTACCCCAATACCTACACATACCACCACGTGAAAGCCTGCTATATTAATACATTAATTCATATTTATTTACAATCTCGTTTTACTTTGTCTTAGCAATGACTGTTGAATGGGATCTCACACGTGACGGTAAATTGAATTTATACAGAAACTGAGGAACATTTGATGTATAAGGTGGATTCTTGGTAAATGTGTGAATACTTTTCTCTGAACATCCAACTATAAGTTTATTCAGTATATATATATAAAGAGATTTGAGTTAGAGGATATTTTAAAAGCTTTATAGGCAAAGAAACATTGATAGTAAAGTAGAGATGATGATCATACAGCACATTTCTTTTGTTTGGTGACAGGTAATGTTAATTAAATATTTTGATACGTGGTAGATTTTTCGAGCTACGGTCTGTTAATTATATGATATTTTTGCTGGTGCCCATTAAATATGAATGTTTTAATATTAATATAGTACAATATTATCGGAAATTGATACTGAAATAGTTCGATGAATGATGTATGTTCGTTGTGTTAAAAAACCTGTTAGGTGTTTTAAGGTTGTAAAGAAGGATTGAAATTATCACTTTTGTTGACAAGTGAGTATGTCAAATGTAGAACTGAATAATAATAATAAAAACCTTCGACTTATTATTTCAACGAAAATATTTTAAAAGACTCTGACATGAAAAATGAATTAAATATAGCATAAAACAGAATTTAATCTTTTTTAAAATGTAGATATTGTTGTTATTTGATATTTTGGTTTGTTGACATCATCCTTCGCTTAAAAATATGATTTAACTGCTCTGAAATGGGGGGCATATGTGAGATAACAACCATACTAATAATTAAATGTAAAAACGATTGTTGTAAATAAGATATTAATACAGACGGTGAGACGACTTCAACATAAGTATTAAACAAGTGCATCAGTAAATTAGGTTGGCTACTCTGTAAGAAGTATCTTAATGTAATGATTATCTCTGAGATTAGCTGAAAAGGTTTGTGTATTCGTTGTTATGGAAGAAGTTAGTTGTGTCTAAGGACTAAAGATTGTTTTAATAAAATGAGTAAAAGAATCTAATCATAAACGGTTAAATGCTATGGTGAAAATAAATGTTTATTAGGTTGAAAAACGTGAGAAGAATTGATTACTGTGAAGTAGATAATTTATAAAAAGCAAGGCAGCTAACGTACGTCCTTTTGCTTTTGAGTCCAAAATGCATTACTGGCTACATCTAATAAAAAAAAAAAAATAAACCGATCTGACAAGCAGCGGGACATAATGTATCGCCTTGCACGCTTCGCACAAAAACGATTCTCGATTGTGTGCATTCCTATGTTTCTCTAACGGCACGACGGAATGAATCCTGTCAGTATGGTCCACGTGCGTTGGTAGAACTGATTCACTACATTCGCAGAAGTTGTTAATCATAAGTTTATGCGGAACCACACATTCTCGACCCACTCTGGTGACGCGGATCCCATACAGTACGGACCTCTCTTAAACCGATTCCGTCACATTTATTCAGGATAAAAGTTTAATATACAAAACATGAGAAAAGACGAGAGGAAACTTATCTTATGCCGCTCGTTCTCTGAAATCGTGATCAACATTTCGACTGTAGCTATATCCACCAGCGGTTTTTGCGTTAATCGCATTTGACAAAACTTTTCACTAATTTGTGGATGTTATATCTTAAATTTATCATCTTTCCGACTTCGCATCATAACAAAACGAGCCATATTTTACCCTCCGCAGCAAGGGCTGCGCATCATTTCAAAACCCATCAAAATACTAGAGGCCAAAGACAGACAGAATCGCGGTCGACGAAACGTGAGTTGTTTCTCGCAGTCAATAGCTTACAGCTTAGGATATAAAAACAACCAAACCCTCTTACCTAACACACCGGATGGGAGGAGGCCAATATCTGGCCTCCTACCTATCATTCGGGAGGACCGGGGTTAAACTCGGTTCGGCCATCCTGTCTGAGGTTTTCCGTGGTTTCCCTCAGACAATTAGGCGAATGCTGGGATGGTTCCCTAGAAGGCCACGGCCGACCTTCCATCCCCCTTCCCTCCCCGTAGTAGTAGATTGGCTGAAAAGAGTCCCCTATGACCAGGGCTGCCAGATTGTATAATTGGATACAAAACTTGTATAATTTGGTTACCTCTTGTATCCTGTTTGTATAACAGATTGCCTTGTATAACTGGATACAAAAATGAGCACTTAAAAGTAAAGTACATTCCAGCACCTTTTTGAAAGTTTTTGCCCTATGTTTCATTGGGTTGGCAACCCTTCCTGCATATCTATTTCCTTTTTGGGTCTTCTGCCGGATAAGATCTTTTAAACACTACGTTTCGGCAGTCACCTCCGCTGCCAGATGAAGGCAGCGGAGGTAACTGCCGAAACGTAGTGTTTAAAAGATCTTATCCGGCAGAAGACCCGTGAAGAATTCCTGTCTACCATACGCCGGGAAAAACTTAATTGTCACATATTTCCTTTTTGTTATTCAAAATTTATCAATGTATACATTTATTTATAAACGTTTCTCGGGAAACAAACCGAGTGATGTTGTTATTAATGCACAATATTTCGGCGACTTTATGCTCCGTCGCCATCTTCAGGTGCAGTTGCAAGTCTTGAAGTCTGCCTTGAAGTCAGCCTTGAGCGTGTTGTTTACAACTTGCAACTGCACCTGAAGATGGCGACGGAGTTTAAGTCGCCGAAATATTGTGCATTAATAACAACATCACTCGGTTTGTTTCCCGAGAAACGTTTATAAATAAACAACGCCGAGAAAGATTACATTCATTTATAATGTATACATTGTTTACTTTTCGTGGACTTTTTTTGCTCCCAGCACTTTCACTCACGTATGTAATCAATGGATGACCCCTTTGTATAATTGGGTTTCATTCTGTATAATTTCAAAGAGACAGCGGTATAATATAAGTTGGCTGTACTGGCAGCGCTGCCTATGACTCTCCAGCAGCCCGCCTCCCAGCCTTCTGCTGGGAGGAATGAAATGTAAAAAAAAAAAAAAAAAAAAAAAACTTACCTAACATGTAAATTCAAACCACTACCTGACATACGGGAGGACGGGGATAAAACCCCGCCCGGCCATCCCGAATCGAGTTTTCCGTGATTTTCCTCAGCCACTCAAGGCTGAAGGCCAGGATGGTTCCTTTCAAAGACCACGGCCGCATTGTATCCTATTCTCTCCCTTTCAGTTAGCTAGGCTGAAAAGGGTCTGCGATACCTCCAGCAGCCCGCCTCCCAGGCTTCACAAGTTCACGTACGAGGAATGAAACCTGAAAAAAATAAGTTGCTTACGACGCCAGCCTGATTTCAGTTCTCATGGTTTCTGGAAATATCTCCAGACAAATGCCGGGATGATTTCTTCAAAAAGCAATGCCGGATTCCTTCCAGTTCCATATGTAAAGCCAAATGTAAAAAGCAGGGCAGATGTCGCAGAAAGAGTGACAGGCGCCTCTCCCTAGGTTCAGATAATTCCTCTAAAGGAAAGGAATGAGCAGCAATTTAGTGAGCCCTCTCTTCCAGTTCCTTATACACTTGGAAATGGCAGGACGATAGTAGTCCATGAGACCTCACAGTAGTCCGTCTCCTAGTCTACACCTGGGACAAATGAAACGTAGAAAAAGGTTTTCCTGTTATACTGTAGGTCAATATACATGATCAGCCAAAACATTATGAGTACCTGCTAATTAGTGTGTTGGTGTATCTTTGGAGCGCAATACAGCAGCGACTCGGCGTGGCGTGGATTCTAAAAGCCCTCGTTAAGTTTCTGGAATTATCTGCCAGCAGACTGTGCTCCGAAACGCTTGTGCCTGCACCAGCATTCTACTCTGCTGTCAAATCCACCTATTGTGCTTTACAGAGCGGGCAAGCCTCCGACCTCCACGTTCTGTGATGTGGCGTGGGTGTCCACCACCTTGTCGCACAGTCGTGGCTTTACCTTCCTTGAACCACTCTGCATAGATGCTCACTACAGTAGCACGCGAACAGCCCACCAGCCTCGCCTTTTCCGAGATGCTCGTTCCCAGTCGCCGCGCCCACAACCCACTGGCCCGTAATTTAAGGGAATTGCGTGACCTGTGCGTAGACATTTGGTGCGAGACAACTCCGGAAACCTAACGAGGACTTTTCGAATCCATGCCACGCCGAATCGCTGCTGTATTCCGCTCCAAAGATGGACCAACACACTAATAAGCAGGTGATCATAATGTTTTGGCTGATCAATGTATATTCAATTATAGAAGCGTTAAAATGTTTCAAAACCACACGTATGAGTCGAAATGTAGAATTAGCTTTACAAACTCCCGATGTTACGTGCTAACCGCGTATCATGTTGCTTCGTCCTGTCATTCCTCTAAACTGAACTGCATTCTCGGTACTCGTGTCCTGGAGGCGTTGGCAGTGTGCACTTCACGCAACGCCGAGATCTCGTAGCGACTTGTTTTTCAGGAACCACGCTGTCGCCGGCTGCTCGACACCAAAACACGCGGCGTCTTATTTTCCTCGAATGCGACACGAGTTATCGCAGCTTATCTGGTGTCACGGGTCAACCCGTTACACCACCAGGCAGCCCCGTTACATGTGTCGTAACAGGAGACAGCTCATATCCGTATTCACACAATCTACACACCCATCTTCCCCCTTTCCTGCACCACCTACATTTGCCCCCTACAAATTTTAACTTTAAATTCTTTCAACGTTTTTGGTACATTATTCATGATTTCTCTTGATTCCGTGACATCCGTATCTAAAAAAATCTTCCTACGTCCTTGTGCCTGAAATCGAGTGCCAGCTTGTAGTCATAGTCATCTTTTCCCTTCCATGCATTACTTTCAATTCTTACACCAATATCTTTCCATGCATCATCGCCGATATAAGCCTTGTACACTCCCATGACGTTCTTCGCCATCCTCCTGACTTCCAATGAATGCCATTCCAGCTCTTTTATCATCTCTTTTACTGACTGCGTTCGGTGGTAATTTCCAGAAACAAATCTAGCAGCCTATATATATATATATATATATTTTTTTTTTTTTTTTTTTGCTTCCTTTCCAACTCCTGTACTTGATACTCAAAATTTGGATCCCACACTACACTACCATATTCCAGTAATGGTCCGACCAAAGATTTGTAACCCAATTCCTTTATTTCTCTTGCATCCCCTCATCACACTCTCCAACAAGTGCGGAATTTTAGAACCTTTTCCTACTACCTGTCCAATGTCTCCGGCCCAGTTAAGCTAGTTATGAAATGTAATGCCAAGGTATTTACATTTCAAGCAGTTCTTTCCCATCCTTATAATCATAATCAACCTTTAGTTTTTATCTGTGTATCTAATAGGCTGACTCTTCTTTGCACTTATCTTCATCCCATGTTTACCAACACAACTAGATATCCTCTCCAGATCACTCTGCAGCAGTTTACAGTCTGCTGCCGTTTGGATCCTTTTATATAGCACTAGCGTTTACCCGCTGCTTTGAACGCGCAGATCTTGAATTGTGTATAAATGCGGGGAGAGTGCCTATTTCTCCACCAATCCGAAACTGGTACTAACCTTTTGAAATTTGAAGTATCTGCCTCCACAAAATGTCCTCTTCACGTTTTACGCTCTCCTTCTTCGGAAAAATTGCCACACGTTACACGTTTTGTTAAAGAGGTCGTGGCCTAGACCAAGAAAAATAATGTTTGGGAAAATCGTTCTGCGGCATCCATCTAAAAAATTGGGTATTTGTGTACAACGGAAGCAATTCATTGTCTCCGATCGCTTGTATCGATTCTAAGATGACAATCGTTTTTGTAGGGGCTACTACACCTAGGACAAATATTTCTTATTTGTTAATTTCGTGCGACGTTTTACCACGGAGAGAAGCACAAACGGCAAGAAAACACTACAATAAAGGATTTAACCAACATTTAATTAGATTTTCATTAATTTTGCAGTGCCATCTAATAGCTGGGCGTCTCTCTCATATTTTGGCATTTTTAATTTAATTTGTGGTCACTTTTCCGAAAAAGGAGAGTGTAAATGTGAAGAGGACATTATAACGAAGCAGTTAATCCAAATTTCAAATGGTTAGTACCAGTAGTAGGCAGCCTTCCCCCCCCACCCCCCCCACCAAAAAAAATGTTTTACCCTTTTCATTTTAGTGTCAAATATTCCTACAGAGAAGCAAAATATATAGATTTCATTTTAAAAAATTTCCTTTTTTTTTTTTTTTTTTTTTTTTTTTTTTAAAGGCTTATATTGTAACACAGTGTAATATAAGAAACTAAAGCTACATGAAACATTATCACTAACATCCCAATAAGGGCGTACCGAGAATTAATACCCTTTAGGTCAGAAATTTCCTGAGGACATACCTTTCCATATAAAGTGCATGTTATAGCAAAAAGAAATGTACCTTAGATATAACGCTTAACGAAAGTTACTGACTGCGATAGTAATGACCGTTAATTCTAAACTATCTACGCCACCAGCAATAGTATTGCAGCAACGAATGTACTAAGATCACTCGCAAGATTTTTTAAGGCAGTATTATCATTACCGTGGCGCCACAATCTGATGATGGATTCTTATAGAACTCGGCACAACAAATCGAAAATAAAGAATTTTTTTTTGTATCTCGCTTGGTTTTCGAGATATAGCATGTCAAAAATCAGTTATAGGTATAGTTCCTTGTACTTTTGGTGGCGTTTCTTCTGGTACAAGCTGTATTTTAACCTAACAACAACCACTAGGAAGAAAATAAAAACACCTACAGAGCATTTCCACCGTGTAGATATAGTGATTTCGGTGAATTTTTTTCTGGTCCATGCCAGATTTCACTCTAACCTCCTCACTTTTGAGATAAAATATCTCGAGAACTAAGCGCGATATCAAAACATTTTATTCTTTACTTTCAACTCGTCGAGTTACATAAGAAGCCATCATCCACGGTAATCGTAGAATCCCCTTTTTTAATACCATATAATTACATTCCTAATCCATGAGTTATAACATTATTTTTTTCTTAATGGCTTTTATACAACTACCCACAATTCGAGCCATTTTCCTTCACGGTATTTCAGAACTGAAGTAGTTAGATTAACATCGTTTGTAGTAGAGTAATGCAGCATATTATATACTCGACATTATAAATTTTCTAGACGATAATAATTTGCTTACAACAAATCAACACGGATTTCGGAAGAAAAGCTCATGTGAAACACAGCTGGCCCTATTTACACACGACGTAATGAAAGTTATTGATGCAGGATCACAAGTAGATGCAACTTTTTTTTAGATTTTCAGAAAGCCTTTGATTATGTGCCACACAACCGCCTTTTAGCGAAGCTTCGAGCGTACAGTATATCGGATAAGCTTTGTGAATGGATAAAGGATTTTCTAACTGGTCGGTCGCAGTATGTCGTCGTTGAAGGAGAAAGTTCTTCTAATCTAGATGTTACATCGGGTGTACCTCAAGGAAGTGTAATAGGACCACTTCTTTTCTTAATTTTTATAAACGATCTCGGAGACAAAGTGAAAAGCCTTTTTAGATTGTTTGCTGATGATGCGGTTATTTATAGGGAAGTAAGGAATTTGGCCAATTGCTTAGAAATTCAGCGTGATCTGAATATTATTTTGGCATGGTGCGCGAGTGGCAACTTATGATAAATTGTAAAAAGTGTAAGACAATGAGCATAACTAACAAAAAGAATCCAATTGTTCAGAAATACGAGTTAAACAATTCAGTTATTGATATGGTCGATTCTATGAAATATTTGGGAGTAACAGTACAAAGGATCATGAAATGAGACATAAACATTAATTCGTTAGTAGGTAGAGCTAATTCTAGGCTGCGATTCATAGGTCGAATCTTGAAAAATTGTAATGAACAAACAAAGAAGATAGCGTACAACTCTCTTGTGCGTCCACATTTGGACTATTGTTGTGCCATTTGGGATCCGTTTCGTAAGGGGTTGATCGGAAGTATAGAGAAAGTACAGAGAAGAGCCGCTCGATTTGTGACCGCTTGCTACAGTCCTTATGAAAGCGTAACAGAACTGATTAGTAGACTAGGCTGGGAGTCTCTGGTAGATAGACGACGCACGTTTCGTTTAAACTTTTTGGTTAACATGTGTACGCCCACTTTCACTTACGAGTGCAGTGAAATACTTCGTCCACCAACCTATTTGAACCGGAATGACAGGAAAGATAAGATTAGAGAAATAAGGTGCCGCACTGATTCTTATATGAATTCTTTTTTCCCTCGTACCAATAGGGATTGGGATGCACAACAAACAGATTAGCTTTGGTTCTGAACACCCTCAGCCACCCACAATTTTGTGAATTGCAGAGTATGTATGTATATGTTTAGATGTAGAAATCTAGATAAGTATAAACTTTGGTAATGATGTATCTCTGGTGGTAATGAAAAAATATTAACTTAGTTATATGAATTTAACTTAGCTAAAAAATGGAGGACTGCACGATAACCGTGATGCCGCAAATTTATATCGACATATAATAGTTAACACAGCTGAAATTATAAGCACTAAGTGTAAACTTTTGCTGGGATTTTATGTGTAAACTTTGGCTGGGATTACATAGCTAAGCATAAGCTTTGGTGAGAATGTAGCTATGGAAATAACCAAACATATTATTTATGTAATATTTGACTTCTAAAAAAATATCTTATTTTTAAATTCGGATACGGAGAATTTCACGGTAACCGTTGTACAGTAAATTTATTTAGAGATATATATACACCAATTTTCTTTATTATTAGTAATAATAATAATAGAATTACTGACGAATATTTGCATTTTATAGCAGCAAAACATATATTAATCGAGTAACGTACGTAGAAGTATGGAAAGTTCCGCAGAAGTCATTGTGGGGAAAATGTATTGTTACCTGTTGATATTTATGGTAGCTGTTTTTCAGACATCTTTCTTCGAGAAAAAAACTGATTTGATATGTAAAGAAGAAATATTGGTTTATTAATGTACAACGTTTAGCGACCACATAGACATATTGTTCCAGAGACAAACTGTTAACTGTCTACCAGAGATAATATATGTCTGCCACCACTTAGTAATCTAACGCATTTCGCATATTAACTTGTCTGTTGCTATGCAAGTCAATGCTTATTACGTTTAAATCGCGTATTCCGTTTATTTTAAACACTGCGGTCCAGAAAACTGAGTAACAAAAGTAAAAAAATAAATCTGTTTTGTGAGATTATTGCGAAAGGAGTGCACGTCTTAAGTGCATAATGATCGGCAGCCCACAATTTTCCAAATATAAAGTCATTAGCTATTTTCCCAGATTTTGACTGACACCATTGAGCTAAAAGCTTGAAAACCACATCCAAATTACTGTCCTGTCCGATAGCAGAAGAAGTAAGGACGCCGGATATCAACATAATACGGAGTAGATCAACGCGAGACATAATTCTAGATCAGCGATCATGGATTATTCTCGATAATCTGGCGAACAAAGTATCTCAACTACACAAAAAAAAGATATCTGGACCGAGCGGCAGTCGGGCATGGGGACCGGCCTAGGGAAGTCGCACGGCCAAACATACAGGCATAGAAAATTATTCACGAACAAGAGTAAACAGTATTCTTCAGAAACTTCCGGGAGCCGGAAGTTTTGTCCCGATGTGTCGGTCGATCCTGTCCCACTGGAAATCCAGAGGGGCATGGCTGGCAGACTATCCCGGGATGATAGTGGTGGGTAGATTAGTGTTGATAGAGTAGTATAGGTTTCAAAGTAGATTAGAATAGACGTAGTACATAAAAAAAAAAAAAATTAACATAGAAACGGATAAGGCCTTATAGGGGAAAAGTAGATTATAATACCAGAGGTGATTATTGAAAAAGAAAAAAAAAATCAAATGTATAACTATTAAATTAAGTAATCCTACCATTGTGAAAACAGAACCAAGCCTACTGCAGGCCTGAGTCAGAACGATGGCGTGGCAGAATGAGCAAACGTCAGCATACCACTTACAGCAAACAAAGCGCTTCTACCACGACCAAAACAATCTTCTTTGTAATGTAGAGGGAATGATCATTGACTTTTGCACAAATACACGATGAATCATAACAATATTTGGGAGTTAATTTCCATATTAATGGTAAGCCAGGAAGCTGCAAATTTGAACTGGCTCAGGACTGTAGTGGCTGGGAACATATAATTAAGTGAATGTTACTTAAAAGCAATTGTTATTACCCAGTAATCCGGTATAACTAAATGATAGATTACAGAAAGATATGTACAAACTGGGTTAACTGAATAATGGGATACTCTAAGAATAACTGGAATATGTCAATAAAAACCACTAGCACTATAACAACAATAAGTGATATTTGTGATTCAATATAACATTAAAATTTGCAATAGCAGCTGTAACTGTTATTACTGTAAGCAAGACCAAATGTAGTATTATAGAATTAATTAGACAGTAAGTCAAAGTGTAACGGAACTGTATGCCAAATTCCTTGCATGTAAATATTTTGTACAAAACACTATGTAAATCAACAATGTAAAAATTAACATGTAGGGCCTAATTTAGTCACTAAGATATTAGGCTGTATAAATAAAGGGTAAAAAAAAAAAAAAAATCCAAATTACTGCGGTATTTATTGCGCGATATTCGTTCCAGTAAAGAGACACATGCAGTTTGCTTACAGACTTATAATAGTATAGCTAGATTATGTCATCTGCAAACAATCCAATTTCTTTGCTTTATCTATAATAAATGGACCTATGAAAGTCTGTAACTGTTTTCAATTGACTGGTAAGCAAATTTTTACTGTAACACAGTTACTTTTGATGCCTGACGCGTTTCGAGAGGTGATTCTCATTTTCAAACGCAATATTAGCACATTTTAATGCATTTTTAATGTGCGAAGTGCTTGTGTTAGTTTCTACTGGACATTGGTAAAACTTTTGGAACTACTTGGAAATAAAAATGTGGAATGTTGTACTAGATCAAGAAATTACAACTAAGTAGATGTGGAATAATTATCTAATCAAACTTACATTTTTGGTTTCTTAAGACACTCCACCACAGAAACTCACACGTACATATTCTCATAACATTAAATAGTACCTGGGTGACCGATCTTCGCTCGGTATCTTTCGATTTCTGTTCAATATCCAAGATTTTGATTAAAGTAAAAGGCTTGACGGCTTCCTAGGCGTTTTGAGGTGCACAGTTAACCAAATAGAAGCTTAACTAACATCAGTAGGCTTACTGGTACCTGAAACTTCTACGTAATGAGGTTAGAGCCGTTTTCGAGAAACCAAATACAAAAATTGCTCCTTTATTTTTATTTTTTTAAATCGTGTTAAAAACTTGAATAGCAAAACGTTATCTACATATGAAATTTCATCCAAATTGCTAGATCCATTTGCGAGACCGCCTCATAAATTGCTTTCAAAGAAAAATGCTATTATTATGTTAAACAGAAATCTTAATGCCAGTCAGGGATTAATTAATGCTGCGAGATTTGTGTTGATTCAGGGCATTCTACGAAAATCCTTGATGATGGATTCTTATGTAACTGGACGAGACAAATCGAAAATAAAGAATTTATTTTTCTGATACCTCAAGTGAAGAGGTTAGGATTAGATCCGGCCTGGACCAGAAAAAAATCCACCAAAAGCACTATGCCTATACGGTGGAAATGTACTTTCAATGTTTTATTTTGTTCCTAATGGTTGTTGTTAGGTTGAAATACAGCATGGACCAGGAGAAACGTCGCCAAAAGCACAAGGAACTATGCCTATTACTGATTTTTGACATGCTATACCTCCTAAACCAAGCGAGATATCAAGAACATTTATTCTTTATTTTCGATATGTTTCGTCGCGTTCTATAGAATTCATCATCAGATTGTGACGTCACGGTAATGATAGAAAATCATCAGTGCTAAATTCATTCACTCCGATAAAACTATGCTCATACCTCGCGTGGTAGTATTTAATGACAAACTAGCAACCACTTTTTACGTCAAAAAGTAAACGATGATTACTTTATAACTTGTACCGGTAATATTATATTCAAAGAAGTTTATCACCTCTGACAAAACCAATCATAATTTTTTAATTATCTTCCTTTTTAAATGTTTTACAATTAAACTTGTAATGTTACTATTTCCACGCTTCAGCCAGTATACAAGAACTGTTCGTTTAAATATTCTTTGAAATCAGAGAGAATCTATTTGTAGGCTTTCTGGTACCTGAGTTGTCTACGAGATGGCGCTAGTGCCGTTTTCGACATATCTAGTGAAAAAATTGTTCGTATTTTGGAAACTCGCTTTTTTGTAGGGAAGACAACTATTTAGGTAATTTTAAAAGTCAAAACATTATCTAAATATCAAATTTCATCCAAATCGTCGTAGCCGTTTCCGAGATCCGAAATATATATATATATATATACAAGAATTGCTCGTTTAAAGATATAAGATATGTATTATGTGATGTGATGTACACTGTTTGAAAGTTAACGGTATATAGGCCTAAACAAAGCAAAGATGATTCAGTACGTCTAATATGAAAAACAAAGATAACACATGACTTGATTAATGATATACGTTATTATACAGCAGACGTTGCTTATGATATTGCAGATGTGATTTATATCTAATAAACAAAATTACATATATATTGGGGCTTAGCAGAAGTTGATACATAATTTATAATGCCAAAACATTTGAAAAACGTCACAAAATCACTTTCTAACTTTTCATTTAGTATCATATATTTAGATAATTTATGTTGAAAATAAATTTCACATTCTTCCATCAAGTTTTTATTTAGACGGTGGAGTACCTTCAAATCTTTATCAATGTCATTGATAGGGTGGCCAGTTGACAACATCGTTCAATTTCGAAAACGCTACAGAAAGCACGTTACGAAATTTCGATTCTTCAGGTCGTAAAAATATACGAGGATAACTATCATTACATCATCCAATATTTTGTATTAAAAGGTTTACTAATTTAATAATAAGTAATTATAATTGCTTGATATACAGGGTGTTACAAAAAGGTACGGCCAAACTTTCAGGAAACATTCCTCACACACAAACAAAGAAAATATGTTATGTGGACATTTGTCCGGAAACGCTTACTTTCCATGTTAGAGCTCATTTTAGTTTCGTTAGTATGTTAGTACGCTCTCCTGACCTCAACCCTCTTGACTTCCATTTATGGGGGCATTTGAAAGCCCTTGTCTACGCAACCCCGGTACCAAATGTAGAGACTCTTCGTGCTCGTATTTTGGACGGCTGTGATACAATACGCCATTCTCCAGGGCTGCATCAGCGCATCAGGGATTCCATGCGACGGAGGGTGGATGCATGTATCCTCGCTAACGGAGGACAATTTGAACATTTGCTGTAACAAAGTGTTTGAAGTCACGCTGGTACGTTCTGTTGCTGTGTGTTTCCATTCCATGTTTAATCTGATTTGAAGAGAAGTAGTAAAATGAGCTCTAACATGGAAAGTAATCGTTTCCGGACACATGTCCACATAACATATTTTCTTTGTTTGTGTGTGAGGAATGTTTCCTGAAAGTTTGGCCGTACCTTTTTGTAACACCCTGTATATAAGGTCCCACAGCACAGGTATAGCCTAGGGGCCTACAGATCCTAAATAAGGCCCAGCTCCCACCAATATTGTAACGGTCCAGGTTACATTTATACAACGAAAATGATTAATAATGCATGTTAGTATTCGTTAAAAGTAAATAAATCGTGAAGAGGAACAGGAAAGAAATATCGAAAACATTTTCGCGGAGTTGCAAAAAATCCATTGCGGCAACAGACCGTGCGACGCTGCTGTTTCCGACATCCATGAACTACGTCACGCGTTGAGGGGGAGGGAGGGGGTGACATCCAGTGAAGTAAAGCGTCCTATCTATATATATAAAGATGAATGTATGTATGTTTGTTTTCTTGTTTGTTCATCATACACATCCACAATTTTCATCCGATCTCGATTAAACTTTGCACACTTATCCTTTGAAACAAGGAGAAAAATACTGTCTACATTTGGTTGAAAAATTATCTGTATAAATAATACATGTTGTCTCATAATTTCGAAATACTACTGAATGGTGATAGACAGATGCGTTGGATATGGACGTTTCTATACTGCTTTTTCCGTGTATCGGTCAGGTAGCTCAGTGGTTAAAGCGCTTGCTTACAAATGTTTGGGTCGTGGCCTCCGGTTCAAATCTTCGTGGAGGCTAAGATTTTTAAGAATTGTTTTTAATCGTAAGAGTCTCGCCTGGGCCGTAGGTTATTTGGATTGAGTGTTAAACTGTAGATACGATAAAGTTAGGGGTGCAATGCGAGGCAAATCGTAGGTAGTCTTGCAATGCTGTAGGTGTACACTTTTTTACGTTATAATGATTCCTCAGGGGCTGTTCGCAGTCAGAGTGTGTGTGTGTATGTGTGTGTGAACCGCAGTAATAAGTAAGTAAGTCTCTGTCTTTTTGTTACGTTTTGACGACCAAATGGCTATATCGATATAGAAGGAATTTGACAAGAAAATCTGTATGAAGGGCACAGGACATTTTTTCCAGTATGTTTAATAGTTGTAGTCACGAAATTTTGAGACTTTATCGAATGGTGACAGAAATATGTTGGAAATTGATTCTCTTCAAGAGACAGTTTCCACGGCAGAAAGATATAGTGAAGGATTTCCTGTCATATTATGCCGAGTCGGTGTTGTTTGGGACCAAACCTTCGTTTCCAACAACTTTCTATATTCAATTCTGGCAAAAAATTCTTAATTCACGCGTAAGAAGTCGCTGGTACGAGCTAGTTCGACATATAGGACATCCATGTAGAACTACTGTAGCATGCGCTCACCCATTCACGACAGTAGAAGGGGTCCAACAAAATGTTCCAAGCAGTCCTTTCCACTCGTACTTTCTCGCCGCACACTCTTAGGATGTTTCCTCCAATCACGATGCAAGACTATAGCTCGCTGGACGGCGGAGGCTCGTGTTGGTTGTCTGGGAGTCCGACAGCATCCAACACGTGCTACATGTAGTCCCATAAACCCTTTCAGGGCCCGTCAAAAGTTCTTTATTGAAAATCGGATCATCGTGGGTCCTACAAGTTGTACTGCGAATGTGCCGCTAGAGCGGTGGGAAGGCGGGTGGCGGGCACGGAGATGTGGTCTTGTGCTTGACGCTTCAATTAGTCGAGCCGCGAACTCCGCAAAGTTCGTATGACAAAGACTGTTTTTTAGGAGTGTAAATAATTTAATTCACTTGTGAAATCATCCCACGTTTATTGTTGTTGAAAGATTAGACAAAAAATCAATCTAGATGATGGATAATCTATTTGGGAAAGCCACGTATAAATAGTGTCTTCCCGCAGGGAACATAATGGCAGGTAATTAATTGGTGAGCGATTTCTCTCCTCACTCCCGCCGACCACAGGCACCCGAAATTCGGCAGCAGCGATCCGGCCAGTAATAGCGCAAAAAACAGAGATCCACTCACCTTATGACTGTAGCGTCGATTCGCATGGTCAGGCTATAACGTGACACCGGCTGTTATTTTCAGCAAGATGTAACTAGGATGTACTGGATCTGAGCTGTAGAATACTCTTTCCTCTGAAACTTGGCATAACTCGCCGACAGTTAAATAAGTAGCTTAATTCGCTACGATGTTTATGCACGCAAACTTAACTGTCGCGGACGTGAGCGTAACAACAATAGTAACTCAAAAAGAAAAGTCACACATATATAATTTCCTTGTGGAACAAGGCACGCAAATATTGCATAGGCCAGTGGATATCTGAATTACGCCAGCTGAGCTGTAATCCACCGCGAACATAGAAGCCCGCGGCCGACGGAAAGAGAAATAAAAAATCGCTCAACCACAATCAATGTGGCAGTATTATAAGGAAATAGACGTTACTTATGAAAAATGTAGAATTTGTCATAAAAAATATACTTATTATGATTTTAAGTTTATTTTTGATAAAATATTAAAATATAAATAATTATAAATTTATTTTTCCACTTCCGAATCCGCGGGTATCAAGCATTGAACATCCGCACGCGCATAGATGACTTCCGTTACAACCCCACTCCGTCTGTCCAGCAGTGCCCCCCACTATTGTCCCTGTGTGCTCCCCTCTCCCCCGCTTCGTCCTCATGCCATGCCGCAGTCACTACCTGTCGGCTGTTGGTCTCTCCCTGATGATTTCATTTCTGATCCTATCCTCATTTGCGTCGCTTCCTATGGTTCTAATCCCTGTCACTTGCAGTCCGATTAAGTGTTATATTTTGTATTCCAGTGTATTGCACCGAGCCGCTGAACTCAGCAACTGACGGGGTCTGCTCTCCGCTCTGTTGGCAGCCATGTCGCTGGACAGCCAATGCGCTGCTCGCGTCGCGCAGTGACTCTGACTCACCTCACCTTGAACTACCGTCAAGGTCACCGCAGTGAGCGGAGATGTATTGTGCAGTCAGCTGACAGGTGCATTAGCGAGCACGCTTGGCAGCCGAGCTAGTGCACTGCGAACGGGGTCCCGTACACACATCTTATAGAAAAGGATTTTTTTGCTTATGGCTATACGTCATGAGAGGCGGGAAAGGAATTCGGCCATGGCCTTTTGAAGGAAGAATCCCGGCATTTGTCTGGAGTGATTTGGGGAAACCATGGAAATACCAAATCTTGATGACCGGACGGGGATTCTAACCCGTGTCCTTCCAAAGGGGAGGCAGGAACATTACCGCTCGGTCAAAAAAAAAAAAAACACTATATTTAATATTCATTCTTTAAATTTTCCATTCAATTTTGCATATAATTTTTTGTCGGGAAAAATTAACTGCTCATTTATCGAATTTATTAAAATCACTTTTTTATTTTTCGAAAACTTCGCATTGGTTTTTTTTTTTTTTTTTTTTTAAACATGGTAAAACTATGTATCACTATAAATTTCGAAAGATTTTTTGAATCAGGAGTTTCGGAAATAAAAGGGAAAAATTGTCATCTTTATAATTGTTTGGCAACAGCTTCCAGAAAAGGTGAAATCAAAAGGAAAAGTACAACATTTTGATAGTAGTCGGGTTACCATGTTCATGAAGATTATCAAGAGGAAATGTTTTCTTCGGTTACTGTGCACCGAACAGCCTACAATTCTTTTCATCTTCTCCCCCCCCCCCCCCTACCAACATGGTTTTCTCGATATTTCAGAGAGAATCCGGGGGTGCGCCGCGTGTCATGGGGTCCCTCGTCAGCACACTGCTCCTTGGAATGAAATAAAACCACTATATTTTAGTTAAGGAGTTTTTGCTAATTGTTTCGTTTTGTTCTGTTTTTAAACATGAGCTGGGACAGCGAGAAGGTGCTCTCTATTAAAGAGTAGGAAAGACGACCTATATTGTGGAAGCACGACGATACACTTTATCATAATGCGATTAAAAAAGAGGGTGCTTGGCGTCAGATAAGTACACTTTTTGGAGAATTAAGTTTAAAAAAAAAATTAAAAATTATTGCATTACGACGAAACACAACATTTGTCTTCTCAAAATATCGAACGTACCAACGAATCACAAATTACAGTCTCTCAGAATATCTAGCATCTTCTGCAAACAACACCTCCAATGTGAGTCGGCATTAGGTATTCTCCATTTTTACGATTGTAAAAATATTTATATAGCTCTGCGTACTTCTAATCAAATTCTTGAATTCAGCTGCTTATATACGTTAAAAATATATTAAACATATTGTAAGCTAATAAATGAATCACCAGTTGCCAAGTATCTCAGTGTTATGGCTAACCATTCTTCAGCGGTTACTGCTTTTCGAAAATTTGTATCATTGTTCAAAATTTTCCCCCTAATAGACTCTAATAAAAATACATATTCAGTGGATGACATTCTCGAAAAGTTTCGAAAATGGTCACTCTCTTCTTCTTTCATCATACTGTTTAAAAACAATTGACCACTAGTGGGTATTCTATTCCCATAAAGTCTACTGGCCACCACCGTGTTTTATTTGTCTGTTTAACTGAACTAGCAGCACCCTGAATGCAGCACTAAACACTGCTAAATCGCCACCGCGATCCAACTCCACAGCGCTGCCAACTCGTCAGCAGAAACGAATGGACGGATACCTGCCTAGTGCGATGCCTCGGCCAACGGCGTTCGTGTAACCACAGAGCACGTACGTCCCGCCTCGCCTCACCTCGGTCCCGTAAGTGCGTTGCCTCGTACTTATTTATTTATTTATCGTATGATAATTAACAAGGTACAAAATAGTCTAGGACAAATGTTCAAATCACAAGCTTGTACGATTTCATATCTCTAGATCTAATGTTTTAATCCAGTCAACTGCACTGATCGATGCATGATGTATTTCCCTTGCCGAAGAGGCCCGAAGAGGACAGTCAGAAACGATGTGGCTCCACATCACAATTTGCAGAATCTACCTAGCCCCATTTGTGTAATAAGTAGGCGCATCTGCTTTGTCCTGTTCGAATCCGATTGATAAATCTCCACTGCCGCCTGGGGAGATCGAAACCTTGTAACCCTACTGAGGGGTCCTCAACTAGATTTTTATTGGCTACTGATGACTGCTCCCATTGAGTTGTACACAGCTTGTTAATGTTGGAAGAGGACTCTGTAAGGTTGATTGCCATGACGACGTTGATTTCAAACATTGGTGTTTTGCTTGAATAATGTCTTGGTGTATAGACCGAGCGTGGTGGTGTAACGGTTAGCGATCTGGCCTCGCATTCGGGAGGATGGCGGTTCGAATCCCCGTCCGGGCATCCAGATTTGGGTTTTCCATGGTTTCCCAAATCACTTCAGGCAAATGCCGGGATGCTTCCTTCAAAAGGCCATGGCCGAATTCTTTCCCATTCCTTGCCCCCCATCCTTTCCCGTCTCTAAAGACCTCGCTGTTAAGAGACGTTAAGCAGTTAAAAAAAGAAAAAATTGATGTATAGGCAGCTGAGGGTTCTTCAGGATATTTTTCCAGGTTTTTAAGAGAGCTTCTGATCTTCTTAGTGCCGGAGGTGAAATGTTTCATAGCACTGGAAGCTACTGCATCCAGAAATATCCGCATTGCCTGATGGAGTTGCACGTCTATCTTCTTTGTATGGGCACTATTGATCCAGGATGGGCAGCAGTATTCAGCGACAGAGTACGACAGAGCTAAGGCTGTGGATCTTAAGACATAAGCACTGGCTCCCCATGAAGTAGCTGCAAGCTTTTGGAGAATATTATTTCTTATTTTGACTTTGGCAGCCACGTTTGAGAGATGCTGCTTGAAAGTCAGAGCTCTGTCCAGTGTTATACTGTCGTGCTGACGTGTACCCCGTGTCAGCGCCGTACGCAGCGGGTCGGGCAGCGGGTGCTGACGTAACCAGGCTCTCATGCACGATTAGACGAAGGCACTGAAAGCTATGACAGCCTCGCACATTAGACCAACATCAGACAACAATGCTTTCGCTGCGAAGGTTTCGTCACCTGGCGCCAAGGAGCGGTGTGTGCGATGTGGCGAGGAGCACAGTGTCACTCCGACCCCGGCAGGCTACACCAACAGCCGTTGGTTATGGTGAATACCCAAAGAGACGGAAACTACAAGCTGACACCAACAGAAATAGTCATCACACGAACAAGAACAGCCAATCACAACACCAGCGGAGTCGAGATCAATGAGAATCCGACTGCCTCGAGGGCTTTCACCGTTACCACCCGAATCTACATTCACACCAAAGAATACAATTCATTTATTTATCATATCAGTGCAGTTTTAAATAAAAGACGTACAGAAAATGTGAGCAATATGCTTAAAATGTTGGGTTATTTATATATTGAAAAGAAATAGTAAGAGATGTGTTAACATTTATATTTAGACTGCAAAATAATGTCTTACCCAAGTATCTAAGCAGATTTGTACAAAAAAATTGTGATGTTCATAATTATGGGACTAGACAGGTTAATCATTTTCATGTGACTCATAAACAAGGTGCTAAGGCACAAAAGACTGTTTTTTATAAAGGAATAATTATATATGATAAATTACCACAAGAAATAAAGGATTCTGTATCTGTTGGAAGATTTAGAGAAAAAGTGGGTTCATGGCTGGAAAGCTGTGTGGCTTTGTAAAAATTATTATATTGTAGTATTTTTTGTTTGTTTTGTTTTTGTTATATAGTGTACATATAATTTTGTTAAATATAATAGCCACAGGCTATTTGTGAATAAATAATAATAATAATATAGCAATTCAGTCACTTTTAAGATACATTGGATTAAAATATACATATTAGAGACATGTAGTTTATTAACATATGTAAGAACATAGTCTATCGATTCCTGAGTTGCCAGCATGAAGTCGTCCCACATGTACAGGGAGTGTGCTCATCTTCCAAGCTGAGCTCAGATCCTGTAGAGAGTGGACTAAGTTTTACGTGGTGAGTCGAAACCTGGTGGCTTTTCTGTAATACAAGGTATGCTGTTATTCTGGTGTACAGTCCAGTCCTGAAGTCCAGCTTCGGTGCTGAAATCTTCGCGTTTAGCATCCCTTGCCGATGTCATTGGTAGTTTCCTAGAGCGAAGTCTGTTGATGTTGGGATCCTCAATATCTTGGTGGATCGGCAAGGCTCTCTTCTCCATTATCCTTTTGACAAGGGTGTAAGAGCATTTACCTGTCGCAAGTTAGGTGGTGGTATGTGGCTCAGTATCGAGAACCGTTTTTTTGAAGTTGTCTTGATCACGCGTGCAATCATTCGCATAGCATTGAGTGTCCATTTTTTTCACGTGCAGGCCATTCAGCGAGAACGGGGCACAGTACTCGGCGACCGAGAAGACAAGACCCAGAGCAGAGGAGCGGAGAGTGGAGGCCCAGGAGGTACGATGTGGTGTCTGAATGATATTGTTTCTTGTTTCTAGCTTCTCAGTAACGAATACAAAACCAGCCGACGATAGAACAGCCGGACTGCAATTCGAGCAAAACCAAAAAAC
Organism: Vandiemenella viatica; assembly: GCA_031002005.1. NCBI lineage: Eukaryota > Metazoa > Arthropoda > Insecta > Orthoptera > Morabidae > Vandiemenella > Vandiemenella viatica. The sequence goes on from CM061920.1 coordinate 3,117,179, forward strand.
CAGTCGTCCAAACGCAAACAAGTCGCGGACGATGCTGCAACTGCAGGACGAGCCGAACGACTCGACAAAGTCGTCCACCTGGTCACTCGACAGCACAAAGCAACCTACACGAAAACCTCCGGGGTTTAAAACCGAAATGCGTCACATAGACCTGAAGTGATCCCAAAACCCAGAACATCATGGCACACGGTAAATATGCTGGCGAGGTAGTGGGGATGACAGCACATTTAGGCCGGTGAGGCAGGAAAAAGAATTGGAGACTCTGTAGGGGATGTGCATCGACCACACCCAGGCAGTTGCTTCAGGACCCGCCTCTGTATTGTTATTGTGTGTTCCATTGTTCCTCAATACAGTCAACACATTTCCAATCTCGACCGTTACAAAACAAAAACTTAAAGGTTTCCACAACCTGCACCCTTTGACAGCGAATTCTGTTGCAGCTAATGAAATAATAATTCCTAATGAATTCAAAGGCCTGCTGACGAATTTCTTACCGCTTGCGCATTGCGCCTCTGCCGTAGTCGCCTAACACATCCTGGTAGCCTGGGGACCTGAAGAGACAAGGGGCCGCTCACAGACACGAGTGTCTTGGAAGCTGGGTGACACAGCAGCATGGCTGCAGCCTCACTTTCTTTTATTATTATTAATTCTAGACGACCCACGCGAAAATTTCGCGATTACAATGAATAGTAAGGCCGCGGGTTTCTAATAGGATGAAAGAAAAACCGCTTCATTTGTATCAATTATTTTTTTCTTTAGTGTAATAGATACGTAACAAACCGAAATCATTAAAATAGACCTGGAAAACATTAATAAACTTGTAGTGTTGTCCTGGGTGAAAGGACATTGTGGGTGTAGAGGCAATGAATTAGCCGACCAGCTGGCAAAGGAAGCAACCGTTACTGGTAAAGCCACCCACGTAAAGATACCCATGTCGGACTTAATCGCGACACTAAAAGACAAACTATACAAAGACCGGGACAAGGAATGGGAACACACATCCACCAAGAAGGGTAAACACTATGCAAGCTTACACACGGTAATTTTAAAACGACCATGGTTCCAAAATGTTCGATGCCGCAGGAAACTATACACCAGTATATCTAGACTAAAATTTGGGCATGCACGCTTCAAAAAGCATCTATACAGGATCGGTGTTGTAGACGATCCATACTGTTAATGTGGTCAGGAAGAAGACTTTAACCATATATTCATTGGATGTCCACTAAAAAAAGACATATCCGACAACATTACTAAGAAACTAGTGCAGCTGGGGCAGCAACTGCCAACAAGTGTTTCTATTCTGTTAGCCACTAGCAAATACAAAATCTTTTCCCTCATGTACTCTTTCTTACGGCAAATCAAACTGGAATTATGAAAATAGCTTTATTAATAAGTGTAACAGACAAATCCTATCATTGCAAGGCTCACTATGTATTATAAAGGTTTTAATGTATATCTTTACCGTGTAAAACCAGTTTTTTGTTCTTTGTACTGAAGGTAGTATACAATGTGTCATTTTAACCTGTACAATGAATTATGTAACCAAAACTTCAATGTAAATTTTGTACCTTGTAAACTAGATATTTTAATGCAATTTGTATTTTTAACGTGTACAATGAACTATGTAACCGGCCACATGTAATCTAATCATGTAAATGGAAAATGGCTAGATAGCCTGCAGGGCTGAAAGCCAAATAAAAAATAAAAAAGTCGACGCCAGTGAAATAGTTTACTAATATCTCTGTGATGTGCTGCTGCTGTGTAGTGGATTGGCTCTGAACTGTCTCATACGCGCGGCTTTCACGGTTATTACTTTTGCACTTTTAGGGTTAAATTCCGAAAAATTCCTTTCTTTAAATATGATTTCATCAAATCGGAGACCTTAAGCCCTAAAGTAATATCTCATTACTCCATTCCCGTTGAATATCATGGGAGATAAATGGATCGTCCCAAAAATATACGTTATGGAAATAATCATAATTTGGCCCTTAATGGTGGAATCCCGAAAAATTCCTTTCATAAAATATGATGTCAGCAAAGCGGATCCCTTAATCTTTAAAATGATACTTCATTTATCGATTTCGGTTAGGAATGCAGGAAGATAAATCGTTCGTGGTACAGAAAAAAAAGCATAGTACAAATATTGACATTTTTGCCTTTATGGGCCAAAATACGATGTGATCAAAGCGAAGACCTTTAGCTTTAAAATGGTACTTCATTCATGCATTTCTGTTAGTTAACAAGGGAGATAATGGCTTATGACTAAAAAACAGCTTATAGAAATAATATACATGATTATTGTTATTACTCCGCGGTTCACTGTAGGTGTGTGGCGGAGGATGCACTGCATTGGCTCGTCGACGTCGAGGTCATTAGGAGCCGGAAAGCACTCAGAACGGAAAGGAATTCGTGCGTGTGGTACCACTCCGACGGAAGCCTGCAGTGATTTGGGAAAACCAAGGAAAAGATAAATGTGGATGGCCGGACTGGGATTCGAAACAGCGACCTCCCGCAGAGCCAGGCTCGGTTGAGAGTCACAGGCAACGTCTCAGTATGATCAGCTGATGGCAACGCTCAAGAGACTGTCGCATTACCTCAGCAAACAACACGACAAACATCGCTGTGTCGGTAAACAAGCAAACAAGCTTCGTAGCAGTGCAGCTGACAATTGACTTCCTGGTTCCACGACCCGGAAACTCAGCTCCGTCTCTTGTTTCCGGGAATACGAGACGAAGAATACTTTTGTGCCTCCGATGTGGTTTTCGATTTTTTCAGCCATTCTTCCAGCTTCCACAAGTGTGCATCTATGTTTCTATCAGTTTTATGAGTATAGGTATATTGTTTATCAGGTGCTTGTATTCATCACAGTAGCGACGATATAGGAAGGACACAATACATAATCAAACCAACACATATCCCACACCAGTCTCGAACCTGCGATCCCTGCGCGTCGAATCGATCGCGCTAAAACTTCGACTTGCACTTACGCGTGACCTGGAAACCTCTTCATAGTTTACAGTCCGGCTTAGATACCTATGCAGTTCTTTGCCGTGTTTCTTTGGAGTGTATTATGATTGCAGGTAATCAAAAACTATCGTGGTGAATCATTTTGTATCTGAAATTAGCGCAGAGAAACAGGAAAGATTCGAGTGCACCATTCTGGTATTGTTATAAATGACTCTCGGGGGTCAAAAAGTAGGGAAAAGACTCTGTGCAACAAACGGGAAGGAATTCGGGCATAGCATTCCCCTGCTATGATTTGGGGAAACAATGAAAAACCTAAATCTGGATGATGGGTTTCGGATTCGCACCTGCCTATATATATATAAGGTATGCCTGCATATATGTGTATTTAATATTCCTTTATAATTTTAATGTGTTAGAAGTATGAAGCAGACAATATATGTAATTAAGAGAGTGTTCTAGCATCTGTGACCGTGAACGTTGGTGAAATAGAGTATCCTTGTTTGTTTGGTGCTTGTCAAGAAGAACTTATGGAGGAGAAAGCAAAAGGAAGTATGTCGGTTTATTCCCAAGCGGTAAACTATGAATTAATATAAAAAGTTTAATCTACAATAATTGAGAAAAGTAAGCGATGTAAAATTGTGAAATGGAAAGTGTTTGCGTTGATAAAAGAATGAACAAAGGGAAGTATTTTCAGTTGCAGATCAGTAATAAAGAATCTAGTGAATCATAAGTTGTGTGCTTTGTTTGAGAGTGATTTTTCTTTTGCTCTCATTTCTCTAGCTTAGTTCCCTCTGAATTAGATGAAGTGTAGCAAATTCTACACCGATTTAGAAGAGGACGAAATTAAGAGAGGGGTAAAATAAAATAAAAAAAGCAAACACGCTTCGAACCTGCGTCTTCCCGCTCGGTGGTGGAAATGGGAATCTCGTTTTATTACGAATGAAAACCCGGGAGGCTTGTTTTGATGCGTTACTCATATGCTGGTCCCATGACAAGGCAGTCCCTGCGATACACTTCGTGCCCTACGTTTCCTAGGGCTGCCCTTTAAACATCCTCTCGTCCGGTTGTAACACACTTATGTGGTTGTGGGGCTTAATCTAAGATTAATGTTTCATGTGCTGACACGTGCTTCTACTAATATAGCTGTCCCAGCTTTTACTCATTTGTAGATTCTATTGACACGGTCGCCAGTCCAGTGGTCTATGTCTAACGAAAGGTTGAGTATGTAATATTCAGGCACTACTACATGTGGCTGTGATCATCAGAGATGATCTCACTGGTGAAAAACCCCTGCGGTGTTCGTGTGCTTCTATTTCAATTTTTAGTGGTTGTGGTTGGTATACTATGTTGACATGCACTTTGTACATGACTGTTCCAATTGTTTCTGTTCGTTCATTACTGTTTTCATTTATTTTTCTCAGGATGTTTTCTGTTATGTTGAAAATGTTCGTGTTTATTAGTGCATGACAGCTTGGTTGTGTAGTGCTTCTATGCGTCTATATCTCGGTGCGTTTAAGATCATTCGTATCCATCGGTTTTGGAGTCTTTGGAGATGTGTTGAACATTCCCCATATCTGGCATCCATAGAGAATGGATGGTCGGATGAGGGAATTGTACAGTCTTATTTTGGTTGCGGTCTGGAGGTTATTGCTTCGTAGTAATGGGGACAGGTTCGTAGCTACTGATAACCCTTTTGTCCTTCTCCTGTAGCTCGCTAATGTGATGCTCCTTGATGTGCGACCGACCTCTTGAGCGGAGCGAGGTGTCGGTGCCACTGGCTGCCAATTGCCGGCCGCTGATTGGCCGGCGTGGGCGCGGCGCGCTCTGACGTCAGCACTGCAAGTGCTTAATGATCGGCGCCGGGTACTCGCAGAAAACGGCAAACCACGCGGCGGGTCTGCACGGGAACGCGATACCGCGACCAAAAGAGAAGCGGCCTGGCTGGAGCACGCCGCGGGTGTTGGGTGTTCAGGTGAGTTGAGCGCGACGGCTGACGGAAACAACTCAGGTGTCCCCTCCTTCAAATGTGTCTGGCTTTCTATTCACCTCTTCAAATTATCCCTTTCCCCCTTTCTCTAATGGATTATAATAATAAGCGTTGCTCGTCTTTTCTATTATCAAAATCACTTTTTTTTAAAATAATCTTCGTGTGAGTTTAGATGCCCAATAATTGTTTCTAAACCAACACAAGGGAACATCTACTAAGCCCACTCGCTCATTCACTCACCTCAATAGTTATTGGCTGAAGAGTGGTGTCACGTGTCAGACTTCGCTCGCAAATTAACAGCTACCAAAGATATCATTAGAAGAATTTCGAGGTTATGTCCACAGTTTAATAGCTAAATAACTGCTATCGAACTTACTGCCATAATACATTCATTAAGTTTGTTTTCGTAGCATTTCATAGTTAAAAAAATATAGACAAAATTTACGGTTGAAAAAACGTGAAACTGCTTTTCAGTAAAATGTTGCTATGATCAGCAACATAAAAAACTTAAAGGAATTTTAAATTACTCATAGTCTCTGCTGCAACCACGAATACCAATTGTTGCTTGACCAAAGTTTATACGTTACGATTTATTTGCTTTTTACGTACTTTACTCGCCACTTTCGTTAATGGTCTTTGTTTATGCTCGCTGTATGTGAGTGAGTAGGTGATTTAAAGTGGACGCCAGGCCAAATATGTTATCGAATGGAGTATTATGGCAACTCATTTCTTCGGAGTTTCTGAACTGTTTAATAATCTGGAATCTGTATTAACTTCTCTGGCCATTACACACACTATGAGCAAAGATTACATTATGAATGCCCAGCCTCAATTAAAAAAATAAACAACGTTATGCTTTCGAAGCAAATAGGAAATCTTTGAAATTTTCGAGAGTGAACTTCAAGGGTTAAATACGAGTCACGTTTGTATGTCAGCAAGTTCGAGTCTACGACTTTTGTATGAATTATAAGAAACGAGCCGGAGTCTGGAATGTGCAACCCCGTGACCATATGAAAGAAACGGTCACGGGCTTACACTCGCTTTCTGTCTGCTCCAACGTTAAGTAAAAATTACTCCACAAATTTTGATGGGGTTTCACAGTGTCACAACTTAAAATCTGATTAAAAATATGTGGTGTGACGCTACATGATAAGGTAGCCGAACACGAAATAAGGATACGCTCTCAACTCTAACCTCTTTCATCTATAATCTCGAGAAACCTGAAAATTACTTAACCTATTTTGACGATGTTTTCATTGTTTGATACCTCACACTCCGAGTTTACATCAGACGAATGTGTCACCTTGCACTCTAGCAGAAAGTTCATATTTCTCTTGAATACGAAATTGTTTTACAGGTAATCTCGCTTAACCTGAAAACTGACGGACAGATTTTGAAGGAACTTTCACAGTTTGAATCTTGAAGGTTTCGCCTAAAGGCGATGTGAATGTCATCGCTTTACCTTAAGCGAGGACGGAGAAGAAAACAACATAATATGTGACCACAGAAACGTGCCGCTTCCTCCTATATCTATCGGTTGCTTATCCTCTGAATCCGACAGTGCAACGAAGCCAACGAGTTAGATAGGTCGATAAAGAAGTTATCGATACTCAGAGATCTTTGAGGCTCCGTAGAAATTAAAGCATTTTTCCAGTTAAAAATCATATGCGGTTGAATTTATCCGTATGTAGTCGTGTTACGAACATTACTACCAGGAAAATTGTTGCTCCCTTGTATGGCATCATTTAGCGAAAATTCCATTTCGATGTCAGCAACCATTACGGAGATATGTGAGTGTCGTGTGGGGCAGCCTGTATGCATTTTGTGTCGACTGGGTTTCACTCACTCTGCTGCTACTGATACTGTGGCCTGGAGTATTGAGTTGTCGTTGTTGTGCGTGAGGTGTTTGTCAATCGGTCGAGAAACACGTGGTAAACAACAACCTGGCCCTCTGCCGACCAGCACTGCAAAACGCTGACCACTAAAAAGGGAGGTGAAGACGGGTCTACACGGTTCACTTTTCGTAACCACTCCGGATGAATCACTCGCAGTGAAAAGACAGTGTACTGTGTAAACTGAGAATCATCCAAAGTGATCATCCAAGATGACGGATGAAAGGAGTTGGCTCGGGTTCAACTTCTCGTTCCGTTTCGGTGGTTCACTCCGATGAATCGTCAAGTGACGCGTGTGAACAGTCAAAATATCGAAGTGACACATGCTCCTGGATCGGTCGCAATTGTTTGTTTCTGATTTATATTGTTTTCAAAACATCATGATTTTTAAATGGAAAGAAGAAATATTTCTTTTTTTTTAAGTTCTTTCCGTAATAACGAGTGTTTATAGAACACAAAATTTGAAACTTATAAAAATATATCATAAGGGATAGTGGTACGGAAAACATAGTTAAAGAATTGAATCTTCCACTTTTGACATCAGAAGACATGAATCGCAAAATTAAAACTATCCGAAACAGGTGTTACAGTGAATTAACTTAAGTTTTAAAATCAGAAACAAAACTGCTGTGTAGATTGTTGTAACAGCCCTCATACCTGACCTTTAAATAGTATTGTACTGTATGAAGTATTTGTAGTGAGCTAAAGTTTGCTTGAATATGATCTGGTATGTTTGTTTTGCAAATCAGTGTATATAGACTTTGTTTTATGAAAAGAAATTATTTAAAGGCCATTTAATATGTTTAAGAACCGAATTGTGCAAGAGAATTGCTTAAATGTGTGTAATTCCAAGTATTAATACAAGTTACGGTGTCTACAGGACAATTTTCTACAGTTTAAAATGATTTTTCTAAATAATTTTGTGTTTAAGTATCTTTAATTTCCATTTCTTGCCGTTTTGTAATGACGTTAAATGATTAAGTACTATTTCTGATTGTTTTTAATATGTTTGTTTGAGTAATTGTTAATGATCGAGAAATATCTCGCGGAAGCTTTTGAAGTGTTCAGAAATTTCGATAGAGTCTATATAAAGAAATCAGCAGGACAGTTAGTTTTTTACAGATTCATTTTGCAACTGCCAAGAACTGCGTTAGTAGTATCTCTGGATTGTAGCTTTGAATGTAAACAATATCGCTGACGAGTTTTCTGTAAAATGAACAAATGTTAAACTGAACTTTATGGTGTACCAAGAATCCGACATTGTGCTTCTGGATAAAGTGAATGCGTTTCAAAGCAATTAACAGGTGCAACAAACCTGAGAGTAGTTTCTAGCTCCAGTTTAGCGAGAAAACATTTTCTCTCATGTCCTGTTTTGTAATTAGTGATGAGTTTTTTTGACAGCAAAACTTTGTGATTCATACACTCGTAGATCATTTTTAAATCCAATTTTGTCCTGCAATACCCATTCTACCACGCAGCGAAATTTAATTTCTCGTCCACTGACTTCTCCATTTTTAATTTTCTTCGTGATGTAACTTTTAATTCTTTAGGCGAGGTTTCTGAAAATAAAAAACACTCCAACACGCACAAATTTGTTTGTTGCCCTCTTGAAGAGAATTGAATGGTTCATTTGTGACGATACTTATAATAAATATGATACATATAATCAAGTGAAAGAAATCCGTAAATTCTCGCATAAATGGATATTGTTTTAAGCGCTTGTTACGGTGGAAGTTGATAAATTTGTAGTAAAAAGATCTCTTACTCCTTCTCATACAACATATCAGTCAGAGAGTAAAATTAAGAAAATAAAATGACTTGAAATGGGCAATTTAAAAAATTGCTTATCAAAAGCTAAGTAAAATTTTGATAATCAATACAAATAAATCGCATAGTTTTATTCGTATTCAAGTTAAGTCAAAAATAATTGTATTTGTTGCTGGCTGTATCCCAACAATTTGGTTGCATGTTATAATATGATTTGATGTTCCATAATTTCAAGGAGCCAGCGGTATAAAATAAGTTGGCACCACCGGCAGAGCTACTGACAATCCACTTCAGTGTTGAGTAGCGGTGTCAATATATTATTTTTTTTAATGTATCGAAATGTTTTGTATATCCACATATTGGAAGGTATCAATTTCGGAATTCGATATATCGAAAATAATAACTGATTTTTAAATAATATAACGACTGCCTTATTAAAAAATAATACATCTGTTCGGAAATGAGTACCACATGATTTTAATCACTTATAATTATTAACCAAATCAAATGCTAAAACTGTAAACCTTAGGCTACTGTGCTCTCAGAAATTATTAGCGCAAAAAGATAAGATTGTGGTCACCAATACTTGTCAGCGAGAGGTTTTGAAAACATCGACCCAGCGTGGTGGATGAACGGTTAGCGTTCTGGCCTCGCATTCGGGAGGACGGCGGCTCGAATCCAAGGCCGGGCATCCAAATTTGAGTTTTCCATGGTTTCCCCAAATAACTCCAGGCGAATGCTGGGATGCTTCCTTCAAAAAGCCACCTCTGAACTCCTTCCCGTTTCTTGTCTCCACTCCCATCTCACCTCTAATGATCTCGACGTCGACGAGGCGTAAAGCCATAAGTTAAAAAAAAAACCTCTGTTTCATAATTTACTGTTTGACTAGTGCACCTCAAGATTACTCGTTGGTTTAACTCGTTCAGGTCTACAGCAGAAATAAAATAATTTAAACCAACTTCTGACAACACAGGAATAAAATTTCTGCTGTCTATATAGAATTTCAGGGATTTTGATCATGAAATATTCGGTTGATCTAAATATTGTTTTAATTCTGCAGCAAAACTTGATTCCAAAAATTCATTGGACATATTTGTCTAGAGCACGTGCTTGTTTCTCTCTCAAAGAGACGACTTTGCTTGCAGAAGCTTCTGCCGCAGGTGAAATTTCCCACCTTCTTTTAAGCTGGACGTTAATTTATTTTGCTAGATTTGATATTGTATTAGAAATAACCAAAACAAATCGCATTGCACCGACAATCCTATACCATTAAATGTTTTGCATTGTTTAATTTCCTGTATTTTTTTTTTAACTGCTTTACGTCTCTTTTTAACATCGAGGTCTTTAGAGACGGGAAAGGATGGGGGGCAAGGATGGGGGCAAGGAATTGGAAGGAATTCGGCCATGGCCTTTTGAAGGAAGGATCCCGGCATTTGCCTGGAGTGATTTGGGGAAACCATGGAAAACCCAAATCTGGATGCCCGGACGGGGATTCGAACCGCCGTCCTCCCGAATGCGAGGCGAGAACGCTAACCGTTACACCGCCCCGCTCGGTTAATTTCCTGTATTAATTTGTTTGTGGTATAATGAGCGGAAAAAGACAATCTAGTTTAAATATCGTAACTGATTTTAAAAAATATCGACACCGATATGCAAATTTCTATGTGTAAATACCGTCGTTTAAACATTACAGTAGTTATAAATACCTATATTTGGACATGTCGCTATTTTGAGATACCGATACATTATCACCTATGCTAGTGTTGAGTGTGTTTAAGAATAGCCTTGAGAGTGTCCGCTACGGCTGCTCGACAACACACCGCCGTGGAAGACATCTGAGCGTCGGCAAGGCGCGGGCGGTAATTTGCTCGCTGGCTGCAATTATCTCGAAAGCAGTCGAGCGGCAGCGACTGTAAGCGGCGATAGCTACGAACCAGTAAGCCAGTGCGTAACAAAGAAACGGAGAAATTTGTTGCGCATAAGTAGGACTACTTTATGAACGTGTAGTATTTTGATTTGTATCTTGCATGAGAATTACGCGAATGAGCTAAATACATTTTTGTAAATGTGTTGAAACCGCTATTTTATAGTATGTGTGTTTTTAATTAGAGAACATTAGTTCGTATTCCTTGTGAGCTGCCAGTATCCTGAGCTTATCCCGACAGGAACACGGCGTGTTATCTACAGGACGACCCACATTATCCTCTTTTTAGCGTTTACGAGCCGTCAGTTCCAAAATTAGTTTTTACGTAAAAAAAATGTTCTGTTCGAGATATTATTGATTTCAATCAATATCATTCACTGACACGACTATTACATCTCTATACATTCTACAAGCTATTTCGGTTTTACTACAAAGAGACCTCGCTGGTCTGGAAGCGGGACTCGTCCTGCGCTCCTACAAACCAGCTGGGCCATCAGAGTCAGAGTAGGAAATACACTATATTAACAGGTGCAAGTAAATATGGGAGTGCCACAGGGTATTGCGAGCGTTATTGTTAATTATTCTAATTAGTCACAGTGTTGATGGGTTACAGTCAGAATTTAGGTTGTCTGCAGATGATATAATGATATACAATAGGACCAAAACAGGTGAAGACTGTAAACAGCTGCAGGGTGACCTGGATAGAATATCTAAATGGGTAGGTCAGCATGGAATGAAGATAAATGCCAAGAAGAGTCAGCTTATTAGGTACACAGATAAAAAACTAAAGGTTAATTATGATTATAGGGTGGTGTCAGAATTGCTTGTTGAAGGCTTGAAATGTAAATACCTTGGCATAATGCGAGGACACAAAATCAACTTGATAGAAAGCATTGGGCAAGTGGTAAGAAAGGTTACAAAACCCTTCATTTAGTGGAGAGGATGATGACAGGATGTAACAGAGAAGTTAGGGAATCGGGTTACAATACATTCGTCAAACCATTGGTTGAATGTAGTGGTGCAGTTTAGGACCCACATTTTGGTTAACAGATACAGCACTTGGTGAGTGTGCAAAGAAGAGCAGCTAGATTTGTTTATGGAAATTATCGCAGGACCCAGTGAGTAACTGATATAATAAAGGAACTGGATTGGGAGTCATTGGAGGAAAGGAGGAGGGTGAAGAGAGTGCTGGGAATGTACAGTGCATATGTTGGTGATGGAGCTTGGAGGGATATTGGTCAAAGAATTAGGAATAGTGCATGGAAGGGGAAAGGCGACCACGACCACAAGCTGGAGCTCGATTTCATATATAAGGGAGTGGGAAAATTGTCTTTTGTTATTAACGGTGTCGGGGATTGGAACAATTTACCAAGTTAAGTGATGAACAATTTACCAAAAACACCTAAGGAATTTAAAATTAAAATTTGTAAAACGGAAAAGTGAATGGGGAAGGAATTTAACACTACAACTATAAAAGGAAATTAAAAAGTAATATAAATTGGGATAATTAATGACTAGGGGAGTTGCCATCGGAACGTTAGCTCCATCGTAATTAAATTAATAATATTATTATCATCCCGAAAGAATAGTGGCGTGTTATTTAGAGGTCTCCTCCTTTTAGCGCTTGCATGCCGTCAGCTCGGATATTAGAAGTATTTTTACATATACAATGTTCTGCTCGAGATACTATTAGTCAAGGTCATTCGCTGACACCACTGCCACATTTCTATACATTTCTATTACATTGTGCAAGCTCTTTCTGCTCGTGTAGGAGAGGCTGCCTTCAAGCTTACCTCACGCTTACCTCACGCCGACTCAAACTGCCGTGCCTAGGGTTCCAATGACCGACAATATCGATGTTCAAACATATCGATATTTAAATCTATATTTTTATAATATTATCGATATGATGCAATGAAATACCGAAAACTACAAACCCCTTAGCTCTAAAAATCCTGCAAATAATTGGATCGGTGGCAGAGATCAAGTTTGATTAAACTAAACACTGATAACGTCCTTTGCAACTCTGTCGTTCCTCTCCGTTTCGTGCACGTTCTTTGTTCTTGATTCATTTACGTTAGTAGATGTATTAAGGCGGTTCTACAACATTTTTTTCAGGAAATTTCTGCCATTTCCAGAAAATTTCAGCCAATCAGTGGTCAGAAGGGTTCTGCGACAGTTTTCTCAGCCAATCAGGAGCCAGGACGGACATGATGGGTGGGTATATAAGGAGCTGCGCTCCGCTTGATGTCTCACAGTCGTTGCGGGCCTAGCTCGTATGCGACCATCTGCGAGACCACGCAAGTTTTGGCAGCCGGCAAAACGACTGTATCAAGTATAGTACAGAAGCAACGTCCTGTATCGCCGCAGTCTGGCCCTTCACGCCGAGCTGAGTCGATATCGTTTCAAGAGGCTGCATCACCGAAGCAACCCTCGCCTCCGGATACAAGTACGCCACGGCATTCGGCAGAAGTCAACGCCGGTGAGAGTCCCGCCCAGTACGACACCCCTGCTTCGAATCGCCAAGAGGATTCCTGGTCAGAGGTGTCTGGAGCGGACAAGTCATCGTGGATATCATGGTCGTCACCAAAAGCCGCTCTCATCGACCACGACGATTTCAAGAAAAAGGTGAACGTCATTTACTTCTACTGCGAGAGCGCAGGCAATAAGTACAAGTTCAAGCCCTTCACACCGAGGAAGTTCGAGAATTTCTATTACGCCGACGAATATCCGCTCCAAGTGTAGCTCCGATTCAAAGCCGCGGAAATTCTGTTTGCGTGGGATATTCCTAACAAGGGCTTCAAGAAACTCAAGCAAACTCTCTCGGATCCGGCACAAGCACTAAACGCCAAGCCCATCATCTCAAACAAGAAAGACTGGTCTCGCCATGTTAAACTACCACTCGTCCTCTCCAAGAACTTCAAGAAGGAGGAGTACTTCGCAGACCTCCTTCGAACGCTCCACAGCCCCCGGAGCCCAAGCAACAATGTAGAGGAAGCGATGGAGCAAGAGGCTTCGTTGACACCGAACCGCGGGGACTTCGTGCTCAGACATCACCAAGATCGTCCTCCGTTAAGAGAAGCCCATCAGAATGAGTCCTCACTGGCGGATACATGCTCATTGCCAACCCAGCTGCTGGTCACCTGTATAAACCAAGAGGACCTCGAAGAAATCAAGAAATTCCTAGAAACTAGGAACATAAGATACTGCATGAACTTCCAAGAAAACACTCGGTATTCAACAACAGGTATTCAACAAAAAGAAGCAGCTCCAAGGAACTCCTGCAACATGGATGAGGGAACACTCCAAGATGACAATTCCTCCTCACGCCCAGCACAGACAGGAGAGAGCCTGAGGCAGCCAAGTCATGAAAAGGAGTATACTGAATTCCAACAAGAGGCCACAGAAGCGGAGACCGCTTGCAACGTTACATCAATGCTTTCGCTGCCAAGGCTTCGGGCATCAAGCTTCTGACTGTCTCAAGCAAGTGCGCTGCGTTCCCCTGCGAAGGGAGCCATAACAACCTGGTTTGCACACGTCCGCGTCTTCCCAAGAGTTTTATCTGGCTGAACTTATTTCCTTCAAGGATGCTGGTAAGAGTAATATTTAATATTGCTGTTACAATACAAGTGGTTAGATTGTAATTAATTGTTTCATTTTTCAGAACGTCAATATAATTGCTAGGGTTGAATAAATATGGACTATAAAGGAAGTTTAAAAAGGCACACCCAGGAGGATACAGTGGCTTCTTAAAAACGAAGGAGAATAGATAGCGGTAAGTACATATCCTTTACATTACAATATAATTTTCTCGTCAAATTTCACCCCTTATTGTATAACTTGTTTTTCTTTCTTCAGAGTCTGCAGCCTCGCCATCGCCAACTCCACAACTGACGGGGCTGTCGATGTGGAATTTCGCGTATACTCAGTCGGGGCTATCGACTCCTCAGGACTGTGAAACCTGCTGCAAATGGAGAGTTTCTGTCAGCTTGAAGTAAGTTTTTGTTCCATCACGTATCTGTTTGTCACGCCGCATCGTCAACATTCACACATACCGTGGGATGACTTGGTCCCTAATAACACTGTACTTTCTAATTCATTACAAGGTGTAGACTATTCAGCCGCGGCTTTGCCACGTTTCCCATGGTGCGCCACGAGGAGGCTAGTCTACTTTTGCAGCCCAGTACCGGTATTGCTTAGTTCCTTTAAATTTGTCCCCTGTATCAACCATACCCTGTATTTAAAATACAAATCCAGAAACAATTAAATCTAATACAGTTTGAAAGTTTCGAACATATTTTTTTTTTCCTTGCTGTCGTCAGTCTTTCGACTGGTTTCATGCAATCCTCCATCCTTTCCTATCCTGAGCTAACCTCTTCATTTCTACATACCCCTTATAGCCCACGTCCTCAATTATCTGTTTCATATATTCTAATCTCTGTTTTCCTCTACAGTTCTTACCTTCGACTGTTCCCTCCACTAACAAATTAACCAATCCAAAATATGACCTACCAGCCTGTCTCTTCTTTCTGTAAGCTTCTTCCACAAACTTCTTTTCTCACCCATCATTTCCAAAACTCGTTCATTTCGTACTTTGTCTGTCCACTTAATTTTCTGCATTCTTCTGTAGCACCACATTTCAAATGCTTCAAGTTTCTTTCTTTCCGGTATTCCTAAAGTCCATGTTTCACTACCATAAAGTGCTGTGCTGCACACAAGGAGTTTTAAAAAGCTCTTTCTAATTCCTAGATCAATATTTGAAACTAAAAGGTTTCTCTTTTTCATGAAGGCTCTTTTTGCTAATGCTATTCTGCTTTTAACTTCATTCTTACTTCGGCCATCGGTTGAAATTTTACTTCCCGAGCATAATTACTAATCCTTTTTATTTCTTAGTTGAGTTGCGGCTATTCAGACTGTATGGTATTGTACTGGACGCTTGTTGTAGCGCTTGTGAGGCTCGGGTCGGAGTTCCTGGCTGATGCGAGGTGTCTGTTATGATCTGAAGAACTCTCGCACAGACGGACTACTTCCCAGGTCCCCCACTCCTCGGCTCGCTCCTAGCGACTGAGTGACCGGGAGCCCTCAGCGCCTCACGTCACTCAGTTGAGTTTAGTTAGTGGAGTGTATTAGCCATGGCTAGTGGCGAGACTGTCGAGTTCTGTCGCGACGCGGCGAATGTTGGTTAATAATAATAATACACTGCTAACAGCTAACTACCTAATATTTGTTCCGAGTGTGATGGGTGAGTGGTTAACACTCTGGACTCGCATTCGGGACGACACCGGTTCGAATCCCCGTCCGGGCATCCAGATTTGGGTTTTCCATGGCTTCCTCAAATCACTCCAGGCGAATGCCAGGATGCTTCCTTCAAAGGAATTTCTTCCCGTTCCTTGTCCCCAATCTCATCCCGCCTCTAACGATCTCGACGAGGTGTAAAGCCATAATTCAAATATATATTTATATATAAATAATATAAAACGACCATCAAAATATTATGTCACTTCTTCAATGCAATGGTATGAAATAATATAATGTATATATGTTTGATTATAGGGTAAATATGTTTCGTTTTACGTTTTTTATTACGATGTCATCAAAAAGGAAACATATTTCACTGTGGACACATTTGACTGAAGACGCAGATAAAACAGAAGCAACTGTTCAACGTTACTAACTATTGCAGGAGGTTCAAACGGAAATTTAATACGGAATATGAAAACAAAACTCGTTTTGATCGTATTAATAATTTTCTGGAATTCCAGATGGGAGCTGACCAACTAAAAGAGCGACCTAGTTCGCTAAGGAGCTGCGAACTAACCTTTTTTTTTTTTTTAATGGCTTTTGGCGACTAAGCCATTCAGCCAGCTCAATGTGCTTATGATATCTCTTCATGTGAATTTTTTTGGTTTTTGCAGTGCGTTTATGCTTCCTATGTGTAGACACCACAGGACGGACAGGACACACACACAGACACACAACACTTAACATCCATGCCCGCGGCCGGATTCGAACCGGCGACCTGCGGCACGTGAAGCTAGTGCTCTAGCCCCTACGCTACCGAGGTCGTCGCGAACTAACCTTAGCGAACCCAGTCGCGAACTGCACATGGCTGTCGAGTGATTTCTGTTGTACACGGCGAAACGTAACCGTCAGGGGTCCGGCGAATCAACAGATACACGTTTTTAACGTCAATTTTATTGTCCTGCAAACGATTTTTATTTATTTATTCTGCTTTTACGCCTCGTCGACGTCGAGGTCATTAGAGACGTGTCTGCAGACGAGAGGATATGTTTTAATAATTATGAAGATGCATATTTCAGGTTATCCTCCCAATATTATAGGAAAAACATTATCCAGGTAGTTAAATAATCGTTTATTTTCAAGGAAAAAAGTGCTAAGAGCCTAAAAACTATTATGTTACTAAGACGTCGTTATAGATGAAAATAATTTATCACGTAGTCTATTTGTACGACGACAACCGACGAATTAATATAAAAATTAATTGTCGCCAATTGTCCTTAATAACCCACACATTGGGAACACTGTGTGAGTGTAGACTTTCCCGGCGTAGTGATGAAATATAATCTTCACGGGTGTTCAGCCGGATGGTGTCAAAGTAACACGACGTTTCGACAGCAAGCTCGGCTGTCTTCATCAGGTATCGGTGTCTGCTGGCTGTCGTAAGCTGGCTGTCACCGCGTGGACTGACTTAGCTCCTCGACGAGGACAGCCAGCAGACACCGATACCTGATGAAGACAGCCGAGCTTGCTGTCGAAACGTCGTGTTACTTTGACACCATCCGGCTGAACACCCGTGAAGATTATATTTCTTTGGGAACACTGATCATTATACATATATAAAAAAAAACCTCTACGATCACAAATGGAAGAGGTAGCGAAGCGAGCGAACGGTCTGTTTCTCTGTAATTCGAGATGGAGGGGCTGGGAGCTAAACTGAGCGATCCCAGTCGCCGACTGTCACGCGCGCATGCCCGGTTAGTGATTGGCGACGCCTTCAGCTTTCCCCTTTCAGTCACTCACTTCCGTATCTCGGAGCTAACTTCTCTCACTGTGTTAACTGCCTCGCACTTGTTTGCAAATGTTGTGCAAACATGGCGTTGTTTTTTGTGCAGTGATACCAACGGAACTTGCCTACTTGTGCCTGTCGATTTAGCTTCGATCAGTCCTGTCCGGTTGTTTCACAATGTGGAGTTGTCCACACACGTAAAAGAGACTGCATACTCACAGTCACAGTAAACATACTAATAAGGGTAACTAATTTAATAATAATATAATAATTTGATAATAATAATATAATTAATAAGAGTAACAAATTACCAAGTGTATTTATGTAACTACTAGCGGAGTTCCCGGCGTTGCCCGGTATAGTTGGCGTAGATTTAACCGTACCGCTTTTTATTCCCGCAAAACATTTGTACAAAGTTTCATAAAACACGCACCAACTTTTTCGGAATTAAAGCAAACTTACATTCACCCGCACCCTACCAAGAAACTGGTGGGCTGAAGTTTATTTGCACGTATACTATTTTCATTCGTCCGAAAAGATTCATGTATATCAAGCTTCGATAATTTGGCTAAGCAATTTCATTACTACATTACTGAACAACCCTAGATCATGTTAAAAACTCACATTTGATTCAATTGCGAAGTGAATGGATATACTTGTGGCTCGAAACGCCAGATCCTTTAACTCTGCAGATAAAATATTAAATGTGAATCCGGAATAATATTATCGTAAACAGAAGACTAATGCTGAGGCCAGAGATATTGTCCAGAGATCGTGCTTAAAGAAAATCTCTGTTGTTTTTACGGCTATCTGTGTCGTTTAAAAATTAATATCCCGAATTAAAGGAAAGAATACTTCAAGCTATGGCTTTTAAAAATGAATATATCGAATTAAAAGAAAGAATACTTAAAGTTTTGTTTAGTGTGCAAAATAGTTATTACTATAAGTTATCTTACTAGACAACCGTGCGAAAATTTCGCGAATAAAATGCGATGAATATTGAGGTTGAATGCTTGTAATATAATGAAAAGTAGAACCGCACTTTCGTAACAAATATTTTTTTTAGTGTAATAGGAACGCATCAAAATACAACATATTACCAAACAGGAAAATTTAAAGCACTCTGTATTTACGACAAACTGTCACTGACCTTAACAGAATAAAATCAACCTGAACAAAATGCACACAACATATC
Source organism: Vandiemenella viatica (assembly GCA_031002005.1). Lineage (NCBI taxonomy): Eukaryota > Metazoa > Arthropoda > Insecta > Orthoptera > Morabidae > Vandiemenella > Vandiemenella viatica. Next base: position 3,135,941 of record CM061920.1, read on the forward strand.
AACGTCTCTGAAATATTTGTTGCTGTGCGAATAAAATGTTTAAATTGGAATTATATAACAAAACGACAGTGTAACAGTGCAACAGAAAAAAATATCCGAAAAGCTACTTAATGAAAAAAAAAGTTTATTGACATCTCTGTGATATCCGCTGCTGCAATCTAGGAACTTGGCTCTGGACAGTCTCATACGCGCTACCACTTTAAGCACCAAATTCCGAAAAATTCTTTCTTAATTTATGATTTAACCTTAATTTTTAAAACGATATGTCATTTATCGATTTCGGCTAGGTATCGAAGAAGTAAATGGCTTGTAATAAAAAAAAAACACGTTGTATAAATAATATTGATAGTTTTACCATTTACAGGTCGAATTCCAAAAAATTCCTTTTATAAAATATGGTGTGACCAAAGCAGCCAATTTGGTCTTTAAAATCATACCTCATTTATCGATTTCGGTTAGTTATCAAGCGAGGTATATATATATAAAAGGTTTTAAGAAATGATGATATTTTTGCCCCTTAAGGGTTGAATTTGGAGAAAGTTTTTTCTTAAAATATTATGTAACCATAGCAGATAATTTAATATTTAAATCGATACCTCATTTACTGATTTCGGTTAGGTATCAAGGAAATAAATAACTCGTGACAGAAAAATGCGCTGTAAAAATATTCATACTTTTGCCCTCTAAGGGTAGAATTTTTAAAAATTTCTTTCTTAAAGTATGGTGTAAGACATTTCGAAGACCTCAATATTTTAAATGTTTATCAATTTTGTTTAATTGTCAAGGGAGACAAATGACTCGAAACACAAAAAAACGCATTTTACAAATACTGATATTTATGACCTTTAAGTGTTCAATTCCGAAAAATTCATTTCTTAAATGTGATGTAACCACAGCGAAACCTTAATTTCTAGAATGATACCACATTTATCTATTTCAGTTAGATATTAATGGAGATAAATGGCTGGTGACACAAAATTGCGTTGTAGAACCAGTCATACTTTTTCCTTTTAAGGGTTGAATTCCAAAAACTTCTTTCTTAAAATATGATTTCACCAAATCTGAGACATTATTCCTCATAATCCTACTTCATTTATTCTTTTTGGTTAGATATCCAGGGAGATAAATGGCTCGAGATACAAAAAATGCATTTTAGAAAAATTAACATTTTTGCCCTTTAAGGGTCGAATTAGGAAAAATTCCTTTCTTAAAATATAATGTTACCACGGCGGAGACCTTAATCTGTAATATTCTACAACATTTATCTATATTGGTTATATATTAAGGGAGATAAATCGCTCGTGACACAAAAACGAATTGCAAAAATATTAGTACTTTTGCCCTTTAAGGGTCGAATTCCGTAACATTTCTGTCTTAATATATGACGTCACTAAAGCGGAGATCTTAATCTTTAAAATGATACTTCTTTAAACGATTTCAGATAGGTATGCAGGGAGATAAATGACTCGTAACACAGAAAACAGCATTTTAGAAATATTGACTTTTTTGCCCTTTAAGGGTCGAATTCCGAAAAGTTCATTTCTTAAAATATGATGTGATCAAAGTGAACACCATAAGCTTTAAAATGACACCTCATTCTTTGATTTTGGTTAAGTATGAAGGAAGATACAGGCTTGTGACAAAAAAATACATTAGAGAAATAATATATAAGATTGCTTTAATGAAAGGCTATGGTCAGTGTGTTTAGTGCGGAGTATGCGGCATCTGGTGATTCCTCCTGTGGTTTCTCACCATACGTTCAAAATTTCATTTAATGATCCTATATTATTTAACGTTGAAACATAAGACATGCCAGACAAGTGAATTAAGATTCTAAGCTTTAAAACGGTGAAACTCCATCAAAATCTGCCCCGTAGAATCCGAGTTTTTATACGACCAATATGTCCGGTTTTCGTTTTATAGATATAGATTTACCAAAAACGCTTAAGGAATTTAAAATTAAAATTTGTAAATCGGAAAAGTGGATGGGGAAGATCATTAGTGATGGGACAGCACTAGGAGCAGCAAAAAAGGGGGGGGGGGGCAGTTCGGCTGGAATAATAACGGCGAAACATGTAAAAGCGAATGTGGATGGCCGGAAGGGGATTGGAACCCGCGTCCTCCCCAATGCGAGGCCCTCACATCCCAGTCTGACCCCGTGCGTTCACTATTTCTGCAGCGGTTGCAATACTGTCGGAAACGGTTGTCGCTGAACGGCAGTATGCAATGGGCTCGCCGTGGCTCTAGTGCGTACAGTGAAACTGAACCAGAATCACTTGTCTCAACTGGAGGCTTACATTCATTTCAACGCCGTCTGCGCGTACGTGAGGAGAGGATGTCGATGGTATCCGAACGAATAATGTGGAGACATTACAACCTACCCTCCGGCTTATGTAAGTCATTTGTTTAAACTAAAGCCTTTTACCTGTCTTGTTTTAATTGCACGATATGCAAATCCTACTTTCCAGTCAGTTCTACAACATAGTCTTTACCTTAGAGTAATCCTTTACATCTTGTGCCAGTGAGCAAATACGTGTTTTAACATCTTGTTATACCAAAATGTATCCTCACGTTAGTCTTTCCTATTCATCTTTTTCATCACCTGATAATAACTCTTATATTATTACCTGAAATCAGGGGCGGATCCAGGGGGGGGGGGTAGGGGGCTGAAGTCCCCCTCCCCAAAAGTATCTAGGTCCACCCCCGACATTGTAATTTACGAAACCTTTTTTTTTTTTTAGCTCTACGGATTTCAGGCCCGTAGAGCCTATAGAGACTACCTCATGGCCGACTCAGCCCCCCCCCCCCAAAAAAACTAAAATCCACTGAAGGCAAGCCCTCTGAACAAAAATTCACCCAAGCCAAGCCCCCCCCCCAAACCAAAATCCGCTCAAGCCCCTCCCTAACCAAAATCCTGGATCCGCCCCTGCCCGAAATTATATGTCAATTTCTCTTTTTCAAATAATCAATAACACTTTAAAATCTTTTTATAATTCTTCTTGTATTATAAAACACTTTACACAGCATTAATATACAGGGTGTTACAAAAAGGTACGGCCAAACTTTCAGGAAACATTCCTCACACACAAACAAAGAAAATATGTTATGTGGACATGTGTCCGGAAACGCTTACTTTCCATGTTAGAGCTCATTTTATTACTTCTCTTCAAATCACATTAAACATGGAATGGAAACACACAGCAACAGAACGTACCAGCGTGACTTCAAACACTTTGTTACAGGAAATGTTCAAAATGTCCTCCGTTAGCGAGGATACATGCATCCACCCTCCGTCGCATGGAATCCCTGATGCGCTGATGCAGCCCTGGATAATGGCGTATTATATCACAGCCGTCCACAATATGAGCTCTAACATGGAAAGTAAGCGTTTCCGGACACATGTCCACATAACATATTTTCTTTGTTTGTGTGTGAGGAATGTTTCCTGAAAGTTTGGCCGTACCTTTTTGTAACGCCCTGTATAACATCTAACAAATTTCAAATACATCAATATTTTCTCTGACTCCGAGCCTACAAATTAAATTAAGACCCGCCAAATCTGCTCGATTATTTTCCTGTCATCCATACAATTTCATTCTCTGCATTCTTCTTCTATCAAGACCTCCATAACAATTCTCCTCCATTCCTCATCTCTCTATCCACACTCTTCTCCTCGCTCCCAGAGAATCTTAATTTAAACTTCTTACTAACATCTTTTAAAATTCATTTTATATTCTATACATACAAAACAAATATTTTTATTTCTTATTTGTTAACAACTTATACCATAAAGAGAATACCAGGGGGTACACAAAGAAAACCGGAATCATTTTTTAAAAGCTATATGTTTTAAATTTTTTTACAAAACAACCTTATCCCCTTCTAAATACTCTCTATTACAACTAATACATTTCTCCCACCGGTGCTTTCGTTTTCGAAACATTTTCTGTAGTCATCTTTAGAAATGGCTGACAGCTTTTTTTCCTTGAGCTCTTAAAGGTTGTCAAATCGGTGTCCTTTCATGCCCTTTCATGCCCTTTCATGGAAAGAAGAAAAAGTCGCACGGAGCCAGGTGAGGCGAGTAAGGTGCGTGGGGCAGTGGAACCATGCCATTTAAACTGCCCAACAGAGGCAGCTGTGTGTGCAGGTGCATTGTCGTGGTGGAAGAACCAGTCTCCTGTCTGACACAGATCGGGTCTTTTTTTACGAAAACTGTTGCGTAATCTTCTTAAAACTTCCAAATAAAAGGACTTATTGACGGCCTGATGTGGGGTAACAAACTATGAATGAACTACACTTGGCATCAAAAAAGCAAACGAACATTGTTTTGATGTTTGATATCTGGATGTTGTGGATCATTTTCTTGAATTGCTGATAATACTGATAAATAAACAACGCCATTGCTTTGTCGTTATTTATTTACCACTACTTTGATGTTTGATTTGACTTGACGACATTTTTTGGACGGGGTGACAATGACGTCTTCCATTGGCTTGACTGTTGATTTGTTTTTGGGTCCTAACCATAGCACGATGACTCATCACCAGTAATGACCTTTGGCAGAAAATCTTGATCAATTTCAAGCTGCTGTTTCAAAGCACGACATGTTTCAACTCTACGTTCTTTTTGATTGGCAGACATAGCCCGAGAAACAAACTTGGCTGGAACCCTTTTCATTCTCAAATCTTTGGTTGACATTCGCCGATCCCAGCTCCAAGATAGCCCACTAATCTTTGACAGTCGATCAGTTGTCTGTCGACGGTCTGAGAGCACAAGCTCTCGAATTTTTTAAACATTTTCGTCGACTCGGGCAGTTGATGGACGTCCAGAGCGAGGTTTGTCAATAATCGACATGTCGCCATTTTTAAATCGAGCGAACCATTCGTACACTTGAATTTTTCCAATAACGTTATCTTTGTAAGCTGTTTTCAACATTAAAACAGTTTCAGTAGTATTTTTACTGAGTAGAAAACAAATTTTCACAGCTGCACGTTGTTCACTAAAACTTACGATCATCAAAAACGAAACAATAACAAAAAAGCGCCAGCAAAAAAATAAAAAAATTGTAGATTTACAGAACAAGCGAGGTCGATAACACAGGCGGCACTGGATGACAATGATTTGCGCTAGAAACGCCTAGCGGCACAAACGCGTACTACACAAGCTGCGCGCACGGCAGTGCTATGGCGGTTGTTTTTTGTGTTACAACATGATTGACGTGGATGCTACGTAACGGAATTCCTGATTGCACGTACTCACAGACGCCGTTCAAATAAATGTATGCTTCAGGTTATGACGAGTGATTCTGGCTAAACTTCTCTGAAGATAATATACATTACGAATAGCCACTACGCGGCAAATCACTCGCCTCTCTTAGATACCAACAATTAGCGAACAGCCACGTTTCGATGTCTGTGACCGTTGCAGTAATATCGCTGGTGTCTACGTCAGCCGGACCACCCTGTGCGCCTTCCGTCACGCCGATTTTATCTCCTGAAGATTCTGGGCGACCAGACTGCTACTTTTTAGCTTCACGGTCCGCCCTTTCGTATCACAAGATTTTGATTTTCTCTTACTCCTTCTGCCGGTTCGTCATTGCAGCCGGTAGAGGATAGTGAGCAAGGAATTAGGTGACGGCTGTTTTGAGGCACCATCGTGGTACTCGGCTTTCATTATTTTTTTCTGGTTAGCGCTTTACAGTTGGAGCACCTGGAAGCAGGAGACCTTCGCGGACAGGGAACTGGAAGCAATTCGGCAGTCAACGAAAGATTTAATTTAATTAACTGTGATGGAACGCACGCTACGGTGGCAATTTCCGTACACACCCATTTTCCCCCTTTCCTGTATCCAGTTACTTTGCCCTCTACAAATTTCAACTTTGAATTATATCAAAGTTTTTGGTAAATTATTCATCATTTTCTTGGTAACTTATTCGAATCCCTGTCACCCTTGCTTAAAAAAAAGAATGTTCCCACACCCTTCATCTACATCTACATATATACTCTGCAATTCACAAAATTGTGGGTGGCAGAGGGTGCTCAGCACCAAAGCTAATCTCTTTGCTGTGCATTCCAATCCCTAATGGTACGAGGGAAAAAGGAATTCATATAAGAATCAGTCCGGCACCTTATTTCTCTAATTTTATCTTTCCTGTCCTTCCGACTCAAATAGGTTGGTGGAAGAAGTATTTCACTACACTCATGAGTGAAAGTTGGAGTACGCATGTTTTCCAATAAGTTTAAACGAAACGTGTGTCGTCTATCTACCAGAGACTCCCAACCTAATCTACTAATCAGTTCTGTGACGCTTTCATAAGGACTGTAGCAAGCGGTCACGAATCGAGCGGCTCTTCTCTGTACTTTCTCTATACTTTCGATCAATCCCTTACGAAACGGGTCCAAATGGCACAACAATAATCCAGATGTGGACGCACAAGAGATTTGTACGCTATCTCCTTTGTTTGTTCATTACAATTTTTCAAGATTCTACCTATGAATCGCAGCCTAGAATTTGCTCTACCTACCAACGTATTAATATGTAAGTCCCATTTCATGTTCCTTTGTACTGTTACTCCCAAATATTTAATAGAATCGACCATATCAATAACTGTATTGTTTAACTCGTATTTCTGAACAATCGGATTCTTTTTGTTAGTTATGCTCATTGTCTTGCACTTTTTACAGTTTAGAGTAAGTTGCCACTCAGCGCACCCAAGCCAAAATAACATCCAGATCGCGCTGAATTTCTAAGCAATCGGCCAAAGTTCTTACTTCCCTATAAATAACCGCATCATCAGCAAACAATCTAAAAAGGCTTTTCACTTTGTCTCCGAGATCATTTATAAAAATTAAGAAAAGAAGTGGTCCTATTACACTTCCTTGAGGTACACCCGATGTAACGTCTAGATTAGAAGAACTTTCTCCTTCAACGACGACATACTGCGACCGACCAGTTAGAAAATCCTTTATCCATTCACAAAGCTGATCCGATTGTGCCTGAAATTGAGTTCCACCTTTGGTCATGGTCATGGCTTTCCTTTCAAGTATTATTTTTAATTGTTAAACCAGTATCTTTCCACACCTCGTCATCCCCTTGTACACTCCCATGACTCTCTTCACCCTCCTCCTGTCTTCCAATGAATCCCATTTACCTTCAGGGATTTCGTGTTATTATGGACAACTTCCCCCCCCCCTGTCAGTTGGTTGCGGCCCGTGATGGTGACACGGGGTTAGCTGGTTCCAGTCCTGGTGGTGGACTTGGCCGACAGGGCAGCAGAGGTGGTGGAGCACGACTCCTAACCACCAGACTGTGCGTCATAGTGCTGGGTTAAGCTCTCCGCGCAGTGCGTATGGAGTGACCCATTCCACACTGTTGACGGTGATCCGCCCGTCGAATGGCGACGGAAAGCCTGGTGGACCCCCTGGTGTCTTTTGGAAGAGTAGGCCTGAACGGGCCGACACATGGTTTCACCCTCCCTCTTTTTTTTTCACCAACACAGGTAACATACTACACTGAAAACATATTCCATCACAGTCACCAACACTGGCTTGGTATGGCTGCACGCCTCGCCGACGTCGAGATCACCAGAGGCGGGGGAGGAGGAGGAATTCGGCCATGGCCTTTTGAAGGAAGCATCCCGGTATTTGTCTGGATTGACCTGGGGAATCCATGCAAAATCTGGATGTCCGGACGGGAATTCGAACCTGCGTCCTCCCGAAAGCGAGTCCCCAGCGTTATCTACATCTACATATATACTCTGCAATTCACAAAGTGGCAGAGGGTGCTCAGCATCAAATCTAATCTCTTTGCTGTGCGTTCCAATCCCTAATGGTACGAGGAAAAAAGGATTCATATAATAATCAGTGCGGCACCTTATTTCCCTAATCTTATTTTTCCTGTCATTCCGGTTCAAATAGGTTGGACGAAATATTTCACTGCACTCGTAAGTGAAAGTGGGAGTACACATGTTAACCAATAAGTTTATACGAAACGTGCGTCGTCTATCTACCAGAGACTCCCAGCCTAGTCTACTAATCAGTTCTGTGACGCTTTCATAAGGACTGTAGCAAGCGGTCACGAATCGAGCGGCTCTTCTCTGTTCTTTCGATCAACCCCTTACGAAATGGATCCCAAATGGCACAACAGTGGCCCAAATGTGGACGCACAAGAGATTTGTGCGCTATATCCTTTGTTTGTTCATCACATTTTTTTCAAGATTCGACCTATGAATCGCAGCCTAGAATTAGCTGTACCTACTAACGTATTAATGTGTAAACTCCCATTTCATGTTACTTTGTACTGTTACTTCCAAATATTTCACAGTATCGACCATATCAATAACTGAACTGTTTACCTCATATTTCTGAACTATCGGACTCTTTTTGTTAATTATGCTCATAGTCTTGCAGTTTTTACAATTTGCTGTAAGTTGCCATTAAGCACACCATGCCAAAATAACATCCAGATCACGTTGAATTTCTAAACAATCGGCCGAATTTCTTATTTCCCTATAAACAACCGTATCATCAACAAACAATCTAAAAAGGCTTTTCACTTTGTCTCCGAGATCGTTTATAAAAATTAAGAAAAGAAGTGGTCCTATTACACTTCCTTGAGGTACACCCGATGTAACATATAGATTAGAAGAGGCTTCCCCGTCAACGACGTCATACTGCGACCGACCAGTTAGAAAATCATTGATCCATTCGCAAAGCTGATCCGATACACCGTACGCTCGAAGCTTCGCTAAAAGGCGGTTGTATGGCACAGAGTCAAAGGCTTTCTGAAAATCTAAAAAAAAAATTGCATCCGAACATTGTCGCACTGCGGAAGGCAATGGGGAACCAGGGAAACACCACCCTTCATCACGTACACGTGACGTTTCGACGGAGGGGTGGCACCATGAGAAGAAGAAATGGGACGCCCGACCAGCCCAGCGCCCTCCACACTCACTTCGTCTGACGCAAAGGAGGGGAAAACCTGGTGGCCTTGACCCGGTGAGACTCCAGCTCCCACTGCACAGATCACAGCACTGCCACTTCCTGCTCACACATCCACAGGTGGCACACTGTAATACACACTGATCAGCCAAAACACTATGACCACCTACTCACTAGCATATTGGTCCACCTCTCGAACGCATTACGGCAGTGATTCGGCGTAGCATGGATTCTACAAGTCCTTGCTAGGCTTCCACAGGTATCTGACACCAGATTTCTACGCACAGGTCACGAAATTTTCTTAATTTACGGGCTAGTGGTTTGTGGGCGCTGAACCTGGAAACGAGCATCTCGGAAACGAAGAGGCTGGTCGGCTGTTCGCGTGCTACTGTAGTGAGCATCTGTGTAAAGTGTTTGAAGGACGGTGAAACCACGAGTAGGCGACAAGGTGGTGGACACCCACGCCATATCACAGAACGTGGAGGTCGGAGGCTTGCCCGCTCCGTAATAGGGGGTGATTTGCGGCAGAATCCGATTCTTGTGCTCTGAAATATTTCCGTCAGATCTGTTAGAGCAGCAACGATATTATAAATAGAAAAGCACTAGTGAAGAGAGCCTTCTTGAGCTAGGACTCAGAAAGAACTATTTTAAAACGTGCGGAGCGCAGAGCTTTAGTATAGTGGAGTATGGACCTTAGGAAAACAGAAACATCTGAAATGTGGTGGTTCAGGAGGACGTTGAAAATTAAGTGGACATATAAAATACGAAATAAATGTATTCTGCCAATGATGGTCGAGGATATAAGAAGACGAGAGAAGTGAAGGAATTGGGTTACAAAACTTTGGTCAGACCATTGCTTGAATATGATAGTGTAGTATGGGACCCACATTTTGCGTATCAAATACAGGAGTTGTACAAGGTGCAGAGAAGGGCAGCTAGCTTTGTCTCTGCAAATTATTGCAGACCACAATCAGTATCAGATATCATAAACAGCTGGAATGGGATTTATTGGAAGACAGGAGGAGGGTGAAGAGGGTCCTGGGCGTGTACAAGGCGCATATTAGTGACGATGCTTGGAAAGATATTGGTGCAAGAATCAAAAGCAGTGCATGGAAGGGAAAAGATGACCATGACCACAAGCTGGCACTGACTTCAGGCACAAGGATGTGGGAAGATTCTCTTTTCTAGGGAAGGGGTCAGGGATTGCAATAAGTTACCAAGAGAAAAACGTTGAAAAAATTTTAAAGTTCAAATTTGTAGAGGGCAAAAGTAGGCGGGACAGGAAAAGGGGAAAAATGGATGTTTAGGGAAATTGCCACCGGAGCGTGTGTGCCATTGCAATTAAATTAAATTAAAAAAATTAAAAGAAATTTGTGGATGAGTCTTTCAGAAAGAAGAGATAGGGTGGTGGGTCACATTTTTAGACATGCGCGATTGTTAGGGGAGGAAAAAGTAGAAGGAAAATCCTGTAGAGGCAGCCAATGATTAGAATGTGCGAAATAGATAATTGATGATGCAGATTGTAACGGGTGCGTTGAGATGGAAATGTGGAGGATTGTATGAAAATAGGATGAAGAAGCCAGACACTTCAGAAATTGTGGGGGAAAATAGGTCTGACCTGATGTCAGAGTCAGGAGGAGAAGAGCCTCATGTAGATGTAGGAATAGGTAAGATGCAGCAGGCCTTTAGGAATAAGGGCGTGCAAGGCAAGAATAGGAAGAAAATGGTTCTGCTGCTAGGTAGTAGCCATGGGAGAGGTGTAGGCCCTCTTCTGCAGTATCAGTTAGGTACAGGTTACCAGGACACAAGTTTTTTCAAACCTATTGCAACATTAGGTCAGTTAATAGAGGAATTAGATTCACTTTGTATGAGTTTCACTAACGACGATAGAGTAGTGATAGTGGGAGGTGCGGTAAATAGTAATGATAGAAACGCGAGTTACAGTATAGTAAAGAGAGTGAACTGACGAAGGTGGTGAAGGAGGTTACGTATAGAATAAGACCTACTATTTGGAGATTACGGTACATTTTTTGCTTGAAAATTAAATTGAAATGAATCATGATTGGTATGATAGTTGGATTAAGACACGTTCAAAATCGCAGTTAGTCATTTACACAAAGTAGCCCAGTCGGTACCTTCTGGCAGGAGCCACTGTCACTCAAACTAGAAATACACTTCACGGGAAAAGGTTAAGCAAACTACGTTTTCAGCATCTGATGACGCTTAATATTTGCAGACCTAATTTTTTAAAATAAACTACCTGAAATTTATTACTTCAATTTGATTTACATACTTGTTTCTGATTTCTAATATAATATATACAAATATCGGAAAATATCAATATTATCGACTTGATGCGGCCGATATTGTCGATTATCTATATCCGTCTGGCATCGATATAAATATCGATACGTTTATGGATATTACTTTGCATTCTTTCTGAGGACAGGCGTTTATCTATTTGTTTTCTTTCTTATTTTGTGTGCGTGTGTTTGGGAACAAAGCGAGTGTGTGTTGTGTCGGATCGCGCGGCCGCTGTCTATTATTACGACTCGCGCGTGTCCAGCGCGTGAGGCGCACTGCGCATGCGCGAGTCACTAGCGAGCGCCGCGCAGAGCCGTGAGCTGGTCAGTCGCTCCGCGGCCGCCGGCGAGTCAACACGTAACCAGGGAGCTGCATCAGGTACCACAAGCCACGCGCTACCAGCCTAGTCGCTAAACAAACATTCCTCAACTATACGATACTCAACATTGTTTTTATAAAGGTTAATGATAGGCCAGTGCAATTGAATTTTGTTTTATTCTTTTGTCGTATGCGTTTACTCTATTTCCAGAGCATCACCATCTGTTTGGTATTTGTACATTTTGTTATTTACATTCCATTTAAAAATATAAAGTTCAGCTGAAATTAATTTTACTTACGTGTAACTTATTTTATGATCCCATAGTCAGGTTTTGCTTTTCCGTGTAGGTTTTAGGAGGAATCATTGTGGAATCTTCTTTAGATACACTGCACTGACCAGACTACACAGTATCGCTATTAAATTTACTATCTCACTCTCTTTCAAAACATGTGAGTCTGAACACTCCATGTCTTTCACAAGCCCATAGTGTGTCCATGGGATGTTACTAACTAAATGTACAAATACCTTACCCATGTCGCTGATGATGCTCTGGAAATACAGTGAAACTCGTTCGAAACGGAGACTAAAACAAAATTCAATTGAATTGGCGTCATTGCCTTTATAAAAAATAAAATTAAAAAATGCAGTTGAAGAAATGGCCCACAGCATCCGGTACACTATACTGTTTGCTTACGCCTGCATGCTGACGCAACAACGATGAAATACATGTCTTTTAGATTTGTTCTTCAAATCAAGTAAACATAGATGTTATACCTTACGAAAAACGTATATTTCAGTCAAAAGTGCATAGGTTTTTCTAATTTCCGGACCAACGGTATCCATGGTTCATGACTGTAGATACAAAAAACGCCAAGTTTATATTGCCATGCAATGTAAAACTATTAGATCGGATCTACTGGAGATTGCGATTCCGCCTCAACAGTCACTAATGTCGCAATACTGCTGTAGTCAATTGCAAGACTTACTATTTTCAAGCAGTAATTCTGTTGTAATACAGCCTGGACCATTATTTTTCAGCATAAATTAGTTTGTAATGCAGCTTGGATAGCACGACTCCTTTAAATGCCCTTTCGAATGTGTTTCTAACGTGTCTTGCGTTTGACTACTGCAGTATTAAGGAGCAAATTCCTCGCGGAATCCCTCATCTTTGTCTAAAGCACCGGTGCGGAGCAAACTAATTCCCGCCGTATCGTGCATTTGACTGTAGCTACCCCGTTGTTTCCTGTGTGTGGTCGGAATGCTCGGACGTGTTCCTACTTATCCCCAGCTGACATCTTTCCTAGTAGTCTGAGTGCGCCTAGGACATGCCTTAAGGGACGGATCAAAGTCCAGCGCGACGCCTCGCTATCAACCACACACTATCGTTCGTTTGGACTAGGCGGGCCTATCACACACGACAGCCTCGGCCATGCTTACTGCTTGAACGTTCATTCGTTAGCTCAATAGAGACCTGAGCATTGTTGTAAAGCAGCTGTTTTGAAAGACTTCGTTTTTCTCAGACGCGTTCCTCCCTACATACCACAAAGTTATAGCTGATAATGCCCCACACCACTTGGTCGAAGCGTGTGTGAAAGTAAATTCATTTAAAACAATTTTGGGGACTGCATCACTTTCGGAACCAACGCCAAATTGGTACTAACCAGTTGAAGTTTGATTTAATTGCTTCTTCAGTATGTGCTCTTCACGTTTCCGGCTCTTGTTTTGCGGAAAAGTAGCCACAAATTAAATTACAAATGCTAAAATATGATTAGCAGCGGAACTGCAAAATGCTATCAGCACTGCAAAAATAACAAAAATGATCGTTGCAGGGATCATATCAACCGAAACAGTTTCGTTTTGTCATAGAGTAGGTTGAAATACGGCCTGGACCAAGAAAATAAATTTTACGAAATTTCCGGTTGCGGCATCCATCACGGAAATGGCGTATTTGATTTTACAACAAACAATCGAATATCTCTGATTGTTCGTTTCGATATTACAACTGATATTGTGTATTCGTCAATTAAGTTGAAACGGCAAGAAAACATTACAACAAAGGATTACCCGACATTTTAAGAGACGTCACTGATTTTCCAATGCATATAACGGCTGTGCGTCGCTGTCGTATTTCGGTATTTTTAATTAAATTCTTGCCAAGTTTTCCGTAAAACAAGAGCACGAGACTTGAAAAGGACATAATGACGAAGCAATTAAACCAAATTTCAACAGGTTCGTACGAATTCCGCGCGACTTCCTAAAGTGGTGCAGTCCCCGACTTGAGCATTAAATTTATGTAAATCAGATGCTTTGAAGACTTTCAGACGCTTTTCTCCCTCATATCACCAAGTTAGGGCTGATAATGTCTCGCACAACTTGGTCGAAACGTATGTGAAAGTAAATTAATCAAAAACAATTTTTAAGACGTTTTATTTAAAAATATTCAATCATTAAGTGTGACAACGGCCAATAACCACTTTAATAGCAAAAATCTATTTTTCTTTCTTTCTGCTAAGCATTGCGTTTTCGGTACCCGTAACGCTTATTGACGTTACCACAAATTATTTCCACCGTCTCAATTCGCAGTTCCATTTTGCGATTATAGTTGTCTGTAGGTTGTACATGTTAGAAGCGCTGTAAACAGAACTTTTATCAATCAATTCTGTCTATGTCCTCCAGTGCAGTATGTTACAACATGGTAGCCAGCCTGCACCTAGCAGTCGGCAGGACGAGGCTTCGAATCCCGGTTCGCGATCTTTTTTATATATAAACACACAATCATCCAAGATGACGGATGAAAGAAGTTGGCTCCGGTTAAACTTCTCGTTCACTTTCGGTGTTTCTCTCGGATGAATCATCCAGAGTGACGCGTGTAAACAGTCGAGATAGCGAAGTGAATGGATCGCAATTGTTTCTCATTGTTGTTGTTTTCAACACACAGTGGTTTTTAAATGGGAAGAAGAAACATTTATTTATTTTTGAAATCTTTCCACGACGAGTGTTTAGAGAAAACAAAATTTAAAAGTTATGAAAATAAAAACGTAAGGGATAGGGCTACGGGGGGCATGACTAAAGAATTGAATCTCCCACTTTTGACAATAGAAGACATCAAACCCAAAATTAAAACTATCCAAACCAGTGTTCTAGCGGATTAGTTTTAAAATCAGAAAAATGTGATGTAAATTGTGCTTGTAGGTGAAGTGAATGTTTCAAAACCGGTACCAGATGCAAGAAACGAGTTTCTAGCTTCAGTTTATCAGGAAAACATTCTATTATTAATATACTGTTTTGTAATTAGTGGTGAATTTTTAAATAGCAGAACAATGTGATTCATACATTCGATGATTTTTAAATCCCACTTTGTCCTGCAGTACCCATTCTACCACGCAGCAAGACCCAATTTCTCGTCCAACAACTTCTCTTTTATCGGTTAACGTTCTTCACGACGTAACTTTTAATTCCTTAGGCGAGGTGTCTGAAAATTAAATCCACACCAACACGCACAAGTTTGTTGCCATCTTGAAGTGAATTGAAAAGTTCTTTAGTGATCATACATGTAAACTGAAAGTGAATTCACTTTCCTTTCACTGAGAGTTGATTGATTACGAAAAGTGAACCGTTTAGACCCGCCTTAATGTGAACGACAGACCTGAAAAGAATATGGTTTTTTCAGGGGCGTAGCTACTATGGGGCTAGGCGGTGCAGTACACCGGAGCCCCTACGCTCAGGGGGCCCCCAAGCATACCTCAGGGGGCCTCAAAGCGCGGTTGAGGGCCCACGAGCCTTCATGGCAAACTGGCGACCTTTTTTTTTTAGCTCTACAGTCGTCTAAGGGGGGCCCTGAGATGCCCTCACTGCTCAGGGGGCCCCAGCCTTAGCTCAGGGGGTCCCTACTAGCAACACGAAGCAAAAAAAAAGTCGCCCATCTGGCCTGAGGGCCCAAAATAATTTTTTTGCATCGGGACCCTTGTTGACCTAGCTACGGCACTGAGTTTTTCACAGATGTTGGCAAATTTCATATATAGCTGAACTTTTTACATTTTTCTGTTTCTTGAAGGAATTGCGTGATTACTTGAATACTCTGGCTTTATTAATGTGCAGTTATATTACTCTAGAAAGCGAGGGGTTTACTGGTCGCCCCTGGAAGTAGTTGCGTCGTCGTTAGTATCGGAAACGAGAGAAGATGCTGTGATAAATATGTAGAATCTGTTGGATGCAATGGACACAACGCTGTGAATTTCTAAGCTAACTCTACACTACAGGTTGTGTATTCGCTTTCTGGAACGGAATGGATTCTGTGGTGTTATGGATCGTTCATTTAAATTTTATAAACCTTATTCTGACTCGGTCATTGTGTCATGTTATAGTAAATTGGATAGTCGGTGTGTTGGGTGAGTGGCTGCCACCCTGGCGTCGCATTCGGGAGGACGCAGGTTCGAATTCTCTTCCGGCCATCCAGATTTGGGTTCCCAGAGTCACTCCAGGCAAACGATGGGATGGTTACTTTAAAAGGACATGGCAGAATTCCTTCCCGTTACTTGAGCGCAGTCCTTTCCTGCCTCTAAAGACCTCACGTCAACGATGCGTTACAGAACTTTGGTCAGTTGCTCGAATATGGCAGTGTAGTATGGGACCCATATTATGAGTATCGAATACAGGAGTTGGAGAGGGTACAAGAAAGAGCTGCCAGATTTGTTTCCGTAAATTACCGCATAAAGCAATCAGTGACGGATATGATAAAGGAGCTGGAATGGGATTCATTGCAAGACAGGAGGAGGATGAGGAGGGTCATGGGAGTGTACAAGGCGTATATTGGTGATGAGGTGTGGAAAGGTATTGGTGTAAGAATGAAAAGTAGTGCATGGAAGGGAAAAGGTGACCATAACCACAAGCTGGCACTCGATTTCAGGTGCAAGGGTGTGGGAAGATTCTCTTTTTTTGGGAAGGGTGTCAGGGATTGGAGTAAGTTACGAAGGGAAATGATGAATAATTTACCAAAAACGTTGAAAGAGTTTAAAGTTGAACTTTGTACATGGCAAATGTAGGTGCGTGCAGGAAGGGTGGAAGATGGCTTTGTGCGGAAATTGCCACAAGAGCGTGCGGCCCATCATACAGTGAAATTAAATTATTCCCGAAAGGCGTTAGCTGGAGAGGAATGTTGATTATCAACGCGATGGCGGAACTGTGATCCCCGTCGATATTACGCCGAGGCTGAGGGAAACCCACCCGGAAACAGAGGTGCACCGGGCTTACTTCCGGCTGCCGGAAGTTCACTCGCTCGTTGCGCTTCCGGTAAGAGAAACTGCAAACACCTACATTAAAGTCGCAAGATTACCAGCTTAGGGACTTCCCCCTAAATTTAGGGCCTGATCACGCGGGATGGGATTTTTTTAGGGGCTATATAATTTTCGGGAAAATTTTAGAGACTTTAAGATTACTTGTATTTATTTGTTGAATTTTTAATTAGTGAAAGTATCTTACTAACAAGAGACCTTCGACCTACAACGCCCGGAACCGCACGGATACATGCTTAGAATAACAAGCGATCATAAACAAGTTCTTCAGTTGATCCCTGGACCAAATAACACAAGTGATTACGGTAAATGGAAAATACATGGTCTGACGGCGCATTCTGAAAGTGACGCACATTTTAGTCCTTGTGGTTTCCGCTTGGCCTTTCTCTAAAACGTGGAAAACGGTGACAGGGAAGTATTTGTTGTTAATGTGGAGAGGTTTCCGCAATTTGTCGCTGGGCGGCGGGAGTCTCTGCCTGCTCTGGTGGTGCTGACTGCTGACATTCAGCTGGGCATCCAGATTTGGGTTTTCCATGGTTTCCACAAATCACGCCAGGCGAATGCCGGGATGCTTCCTTCAAAAGGCCATGGCCGAATTCCTTCCTTCCCGTTCCTTGTCCCAAGTCCCATCCCGCCTCTAATTACCTTAGCCGTCGACGAAGCGTAAAGCCATAAGAGATACCATTATAAGAATTTAATAGCTAACCAACTACTACCAAATCAATTGCCATAATACAGTAATTAAGTTTGCTTTTTGTAGCGTTTCATAGTTAAAAAAATATTGATAAATTTTGTGGTTGAAAATAACGATCTACTTTTCAGTAGCATGTTGCTAATGAAAGCAACTTAAAAAAAACTTACGCATGGTCTCTGCTGTAACCACAATTCTTATTCCGGCTTGGAATAATTTCAATCTAATTAAAATTTTCACTAATGTTATTGCTTGACCAAAGTTTATGCATTATGGTTTATTTGCTTTTTATGTATTTTACTGACCACTTTCGTTAATAGCTTTTGTTCATGTTCGCTGTACGTGAGTTATTAGGTTATTTTAAGTGTACATCAGACCAAATATGTGACCGAATCGAGTATTTGGAAATTAATTTCTTTGGAGTTGCGGGACTGTTTAATAATATGGAATGTGTGTTAAGTTTTCTGGCCTTGGCAGATACTATGACCAATGATTACATTATGAGTGTTCGCCCGGTCTCAATAAAAGACAACGTGATGCTTTCGTAGCGAACAGGAATTTTTTAAATTTTGCAGAGTGAACTTTAAGGGTCAAATACAAGTTGTAGCGGTATGTGCCGGGAGGGAGGTAAGGGTGAAAACCTTTTACTTCTTTTTATAATTCAAAGAAACCCTAGGCTGCTAATTTATTGGGTACTCATAATGGCGTACAGGCGAGGCTTATTTATCTTTAACATTGACACATTGAAATATTAACAAAAGGAACTAAGCAAAACCTCTTCTTACAATTGCAAACATATTAACAAACAAACAAAGCATTAAAACACCACCACATTGAAAATTGATCTTGAAGCAAACTCCCAATATTAATTGGTAAGCAAGAAAGCTTCACACTTGATTTTTTTAAATGAAAGTTCCCTTCACAATGATCGGAAACCATAAATCAAATACAGTATTGACATTAACTGTATCCGATCTCAAATGCCGGGCGCCAGGATAATTTAAATTATCCACCAAGTGTGTCTTTAAGAAAGTCTGCCCCAGCTAGCTCAATATTTGGGAGGAGCGAGAACTCCTAATCATTCAGTGGTCGTTACAGGGCTGTACTCAATGACAGAATAAAAGTACCACACTGCACTGTAGAATTATTACCGTGACGGCGATGTATTTCCCGCGACGGCGGAATTACTATAGCCCCTTGACTATAGCGGACAGTGCACCACGTCCTTCAGTAAGCGTACTGGATGAGTGCACAGCGACCTCACTGTACAAGACACGCTTATCGACCCTCAGGTTCGATGCCAAGACGGAGCGATCTCCAGCTTCGGAAGATCCGCTCCTTCCAGTCTGAAGACTGGGAGTCAAGTCCCCTCCAGCGTCCGCCGGAAAAAGCCTCCTCTCGTCGCTCGTGGTTTACATAGAGCAAAAATACACCGGCATTACGAAATGCAAAGGATAGTCTCTCTCGATTGGTTCTGCCGTTTTCAAGCTGCTCCTACCGGCTGTGACTATAGGCGAACATTGTCTTTCTGGATTCGTGCGAACTCGGCATAGCCTCAGACTTATTCGTCACCTGTGACCTCCAAACTGCCCGTCCCGAGACCTGGGGTTGGGATACGAGCATTCACCCCAGTGTACCGTTTCCCCGGAGCCAAGGGATTATACGCTTGACCAAATGCGTTAGACCTGGTGTCCATTGTCCCTGGCAGCTGCCGGCCTGGCGCCACAATCTGGCGCGTCTAACTGGGAGGTCCCACAAACACTGACAATCCTCTCCGATAATTCCTTTCTTATTCTTTTATAAAAATATACGAAATATTATGTATATAAATGTACGGAATGACCCATATTTGGTAATTCTGTTACAAAGTAAGTTTCTATTTAAGAAATTACACAATTGCGCTATCGTCCCTGTCCGTGTTTAATACCTACCTCTATTAATGCTTCTGAGTTCTTCAAGCTCAAGAGATTTTATTCACCCTGAAACACTGGCCAGGCTTACATTTGGTCAAATCAGGTCAACCTAATAAAGCGGTCCTAAGCTCTTGGGATTGAAATTAAGTGCTCCCAAATGGGGCGTTCTTCACTTCCTCCATTGGAATTTAAAACATCGCCACACATTACATTAAAAAACGAGGAATTGAGACGGCAGCGATTAGCCACCATCGATCGCCGCGATAATTCTGTCTGCATAAGGACCGCATCAGCCTAAACTGTTGTTTTGTGGTTAGTTTAAAGTTCCGCCTGGTCCAGCAGCAAACAGTTTGTCGTAAATTTCGCTGTGTGGCCTCCATCTCGGAAGGGCGGGTTCGAACCCCCGTCCGGGCATCCCGATTTCGGGTTTCCATTGGTTACCGGGTGCATGCCGCGATCGCTGCTTCAAAACGCCTCTGGCAGAATTTCTTCCCGTTCCCCGCCTCTAGTCACCTCGAATTCCACGTGCGAATTTCCACACACTATCCCTCCCCCCTCCGCCTCACAAAAAAATCACTTCTGCTCAACTGATTCTATTAATGCACTTCGCCTATTTTTCTGCAATACTTAAAGACGTTTTTATTTCTTTATTTCACATTTCGTCGAACATTAATTCACCGCATATACTTTTCTGTTACGTTGACTGTTGTGCTAAGGGAATGTCGTCACCACACCATGTATACTGATTGACACTGAACACTTTTCACGTATTCAGATTTTTGATATCGTCCCCTAGAAATAAGTTAGATATTAGTCGTAGACTACAACCTTGTCTCTCCCACTTTATAACTGACTCGTCTCTCTCGTGAATCTCTACTTCCATGAGGCTCTGTCCTTTCACATCAATTATTTTACTACCAGGGTATTTTAGAAGAGATCGGATTTAAATGTTTGACATGTCTCGTCTGACATTACGAATAGGTTTTTGTAACAATCAGTTTACAACAACGATGAAAATATCGTCGCTTCTCTCCTTCCTTCCGATATTAATCTGTCCAGCTAGAGTTTTCGCTGATACCACGGTTTTTATCAGTCAGCAATAGCATATGTTATGGTATAGAACTTGCTGTACCATAACTTTCACATTCGTCAAGTTGGTTTTCTTCTACAATTTTGCTTTTTTTTTATATTAGTTTCAGTTTCTACTTCGGAACTTTTCGATAGTAGTGTCAATAAGGTTTCGAAACCTGAAGATTTCAGCAGGAATTTAGAGTTCAAATTTTTGGACGGTCTGGATTTCTGTGTGTAAGCAGCTTGTCGCATGTTATCAATAGAGACCGAATTATATGCATTTGCATGATTGTATTATGCATTTGCATATTAAACCCATTTTTACCGGTCCTCGCATATTTTACCTAAAATCCAATGATGATGCATATTTCCACTATATTTACAATATTTTTCGGTAGTGTTCCTAGTTAATAAATAAAATCTTACGTTGTAGCCGGCTAAACCTACTAGCAGCACAGCTCTTAGTCTACGACGACTCCCTGAAGAACTACGACCCACGTCTGGGAATATAAGTAAACTGATTCCATCAACAAATAAAGCGTTTCTGAAGGAACGTTCTCGTAATACGTAATGTCTATAAAATTTTTCAAATGTGTCTTTACCTCCAGAACTAGTGGTAAATTGATGGGCTACATGGGTTGAACCTGTACTGTTTGACAATGAGCATTTCGAGGCCATTAAAGGTGCAGTTAACGACTTTGATAGTGGAGAGGCTATGACAGTTTGTCAGTACAAGGAAGCATTTAACAATTCCAGTATTAAAACCATAGCTGTGATTAGCACTAGCTTTACCCACATACTTGAGAGTATTAAAAAGCTTGAAACTCAAGGTTTGACGTTGACTGATTATATACAGTTAATGAATAAAATCCGCAATGCCAGAGGTATTCCTGTGTAAACTTAAAGTGAAGTTTTATAATATTTTGAACAATAAACCAGGTTTTGAATGTTTGTGTCAAATTGATTTAGTAGTGGGACGGGTGAACTTTTTACAGAAACAATGACTGCTAAAACAGCACCCAATTTGTAATACTGTCCAGTTACATCAGTGAATGTGGAACGGTCCATATCCAGTTATAAAAATATTTTGAGAGATCGAAGAAACTATCTTAATGTTGAATGTTTGTAACAGTATCCGATTGTTTACGTTTACAAAAGTAAAAAAAAAAAAATTAAGCAATTTTTAACTATCGAATTTATAAATGTTATTCAACTACTTACTAATTGCATGCTGATTTTTTAAATTAAAACTGAAAATTACTATATTTATATTGTATAATGTAGCGTATTTTGACGCTTTTTGATACTTTTCATGCATATTTTAATCATTTTTCGTGTATATTTGCATGCATATTTCCAGCTTTTTACGTTGCATATAATCCGGTATCTAATTATCAATGTCAACTTCTGTCCTTGCAACACTATTGTCCAAGCTGTGGCTGACCTGGTTGTTTTGTGTATGTTCCTTCAATCGATTGTTTATACTCCCTTTCGTTTCTGCAAAATTCTGACTTCTGTAACGAATTTCTATCACCGCTCCCAAAAAATAGTAAAAAAGGGATAGATTTGTTTAAAGTTTCTTTGTTGCTGAATGTCACTACACGTCATTACACCACACGTTTACTAAGTCGCGGTTTTGCCTCATCGCGACGGCGCGGCGGCGTTTTAAACTAAAGCAGCAAAGCGAGAAACGTTTATAGATCGATATAACTCGCACAATAGTCGCAGTAACCAGCTGAAGGTGTCGTCGCGATGGCGCGACGTGTGTTCGATCTGTTGTTACTTTGGATGCGCGCAGTATATAATGTGTACTCTGGACCCAAGCAGTGACCCGAATATAATGTTGAAGATACGTGGCAGGTAGCGAGTACGGCGGGTGGACTACCGCCGAGGGGCGCCTGATCTCCAGTCGACCCTAAAGGGGCCCACAGACGATCAACCTGGTTGACAACCTTGTCGTCAACTTGGTTGTCAGCGTTTGCCACAGACGAAACGAAATGTTGGCGACCAAGTTGTAAACATCACATTCGAGTATGCGTCATCATCGGGTTTTATTTGTTGAGTGTTTTTCTATTGCTGAATTTTATTATTTTGAATTACTGTTTTTAAGTATTTTGGTTATAGTACAGCTTTATTATTGAAAAAAATTAGTGAGGGAGCTTTCCAGTTTTTAGTTTTAAGAGTTGCGTGACGATAATGTGTCTCCTGCTTGTCACAAAGGCACGATATTTAAAACCACGTCCGTAATTCTACTTCCAATTTAATCAGCACTGCAACTGACGATGTCCAAAACTTTTTAAGAACGGGAAGTAAAATTTTCAATGAATTGGATAAAGTGCGACCATTTATTGAAAATGATACGAACGTGAGGATTATATTAATGTGAATAAACGATTGTTTACTTCTTTTTTTTTTTTTTTGCAATACGCCTCGCCGACGTCAAGATCATGAGGCAGGAAAGAACTGCAGGCAAGGAACGGGAAGGAATTCGGCAATGGCCTTTTGAAGGAACTATTCATGCATTCACTTGGAGTGATTTGCTTAACCATGGAAAACCCTAATTTGGATGGGCGGATGGCGATTTAAACCCGCGTCTTCTCGAATGCGAGTACAGCTCACCCAGCACGCTCGGTCAGCTGTTCGAAATCCCGATGTTTTTAGCTAATGAGCTGAGCGTCGAGGTTTTAAAATTTCTCACGTCTATATCGCCACACTCTATCATTGAGGCTAGTAGTGTAACGTAGGAATTTCAGTGATCTGAAGTACCATTAACTTAGCACGTACTCCTCTTCGGCTCCGGCTCTAGTTCTTTAGCTCAGTTTCACGTTTTTCAATTCCCTCCGGTAACAAGTTCTAAAATTTCTGACTGTATTCTTATAACTGTCAATATACGTATTTAGCTCAATTTGTTGGCAAAGAACTAAATAGTTTTGGTCACTCATTTTTCTTTTAGTTGCGATCCTGAAAAAAATCCTATTTCAATTACACAGCTTCGGCAGTTCTTTTACAGTATTGGAAAATTCACCTAAATTAGAATGTTCGGTACACTTTTCATATTCAATAAACAGTAATTGACCTCAAAAAATGATGATATAAATATCAACTGATCAAATGAAAATGTAGTCACCAAAAACAATAACATAGACAGAACAGCTGCAAGTTTACAACTGATGTTGAGAACATTGTCGTCAACTTCCCCACAGACGCTACAACAAGGTCTCCAACATTAGACTCCGCCCACCAAATATCAAAACTGTTTGATCTTACTTCAACCAAAACCTCAACCTGAATCTCAACCACCAACATGCCCACAGACGTTCAACTTAGTCTTCAACACGGCAAGTTGACGACAAGGTTGACAACCAAGTTGATCGTCTGTGGGCCCCTTAAAACTACACGAGAATACACCGTTTTACAGACGTAATCAATATTTAAAACATGTCTTAACAAATGTCTGAGAGAGGAGCGTCTGGAAATCTGTAGGACTACTACGTAATAGGGCACATCAGGGAGCGTCCATAAACCACGTGGCTCCGTTTTGACCTCCTGTGAAACCCCCCCTCCCATGTAGCCCCACGTGGCTTTTGCCTCTAAACCCCCCTCACCCCAAGTAGCACGTAGCTTTTCCCCCTTTTGATTCCAGAATACGTTTTGTACTGTTTTATGTTGTCATACTATTGTAAATTACATACGGAGATAATTAAATGAAGGAACAAGTATTTACACGCTGTTGTGTGTCCTGTACCTCATTTTAAATGTAAAAAAAAAAAAAAAAAAATTCGAATGGAAATCTTCTTGGACTGGCTTGGAATTCCCGCCCCCTCCCCCAGTGTAGCCTTCTAGAGCCACGTAGTTTTCGGACGCCCCATTAGTTGCACCGACATGTCGACGTGGGTTCGGCTGGATTGTGCTGTGCAGACTCCACGTTTCGACGGCTAGCTGTGCCGTCATCTTCAGGAGCTAAGCCGTCTGTTCTGGTGGACAGTACAGGTGAGCTCACACCTGAGCGACTCGGCAGAGCTAGCCGTCCACGCATCGTGTCTCCACACCACAACACGTAGCTTTAGGGCTCTACGCCTTGTCGAGACCAGCAGAGGCCGGAAATGATTGGGGGAAAGGAACGGGAAGGAATTCGACCGTGGCCTTTTGAAGGAAGCATCCTGGCATTAGCCTGGAGTGATTAGGGGAAACCATGGAAGATCCATATCTGGATGTGCGGACGGGGATTCGAAGCGACGGGGCCAGAGCGTTGAGCGCTCACGCAGCGCGCTGTGAGTCCAGCGGAACACCCGCCGACACCTCGCTGCGACAGCAGGGCTGACGACCTGGCTGATCATCTTCCACAATATTCTGTAAAGATTGCTCTACAACAGCACTTCTCACTTCTTCGCCCGCAGATAGAATATTAAAAACTTAATTCTAGCCGAATTAAAAATATAGAAACAAAAATAAATTACCTAAGGTTGTTCAAATAAAATGAATTCAGTGTTCGTACTGTATTAGGCTTTGTGATAGTTTAGGCAGTAAGTCTTAAACTAAACTCTGAAATAATATGATTATTTCAACCGGCAGCCAAAATGTTTCCGTGACGTAGCATATGACTGCATTGTTACGATAATAAAAGTCTAAGGTAAGAACTGTAGAGGAAGACATTAGAATATATGAAGCAGATAATTGAGGACGTGGGTTGTAAGGGGTATGTACAGATGAAGAGGTTAGCACAAGATAGGGATAGAGGATTGCATCAAACCAGTGGAAAGACTGGTGACGGCAAAACAAAGTAGTTTATTATCGTGAGATTAGCACCGTCGCAGCATTCGGATAGGTGACTGCGCAAAACCGCATAAAAAATCTCAATCAGGACGAACCTGGTCCCGCTGCAGCTCCAGTAGGCGGGTGAGTGAAATTATATATATTGTACTAGGGGCCTTGGTGGACATGGTTAATATTTATAAATTAATTATTAATATAAATAAATGGGGATTTTAATTTGTTTTAAGAAAGAGTGAAAAATGTGCGTTTTGCAAGAATCTCGATGTTAGCTAGATTATCGGAAAACTGTCACAATATGACATTTTTTTTCTTATCATTGGCGATTACAAGTCTGAGCGAATTTACCGTTAACATTAACACAATTCGGCAAAATCATAAAAGCAACTCTGACGTACAATTAGCCGTCATTAGCAAGCAAACAATTGTGTGTTTACTTTAAAATCCATCTCAGAATTAATATGCAAGAAATGATATTTAGAAACAATGTACAATACAAGTTATGACGATCTGGCATAGGTATCATGATACTGTGACTTTACAGTTCAAAAATCATGGGCGCCACGAATGAACAATATATTATTCCAAAATAACTAGTTCTGCCAAATTACGCCGGTAGCTCAGAGGTTTTTCAGTTACAAAGTCAGAACATGGATCTATCCACTCAAAGACGCTTAAGGGTTCAGTTTCACGGAATGTACAATCAGATGGCTTGGTCGTAATAAGTTACCATTGTAGTTCTGCGACTGATGTCTGCGGTGTTCGGAGACGACCCACCGTTTGTGAGACTTCTCACAAGTCGGCTACAGGCACGTCCTAGTGGTAACGCGCATCATCGCATTACTGGCAGTGTCGCCGTGCGGAAGCCACTCCATCAGCAGTTAGCAACTTTCGGAGTCAAACACATACTAGCCGAGCATAGAATCGAATGAAGCTCGTCGCTCTTCGATCTGCGAGGAAATTTGTGGCTCCACCGCTTGCAATCTCGAATATCACATTTAACAGAAAATTCCATGGATTTTAAGTTATGTGGTCATTTGAATTGGATCTTCAGGTTGGCACCTAATGTCACTTGATATCCCCGATATCTTATTTGCCCGCGTATATCACAGAGGTCGTACATATTCGGCTAAGTTCGCGGGGCGACCGTGTGCTCGGGCGGCAGGTATTTCCCGCTAGGTGAGTGACCTTGTTGACCGCCCATCCCCAGGGAGCAGAATGTGTCGTCCGGCAAAACTCTTTATCCGAGACTTCCGGTCACCGTGGTTCGGGAAGACCACGATTAGCTTCAAGCCTACACAGCGATAGCGCGTCATGTTATAATATATATAACACAAAAAAAATTAGTGCTAGCAGACTATCATGTAGACATAATGAATTTATAATTGACAGGGGTGGAAAACAGTTAAATTACATGAAACTAGTAATCGCAATAGTGGATGTAATAGGAGTTGGCTTAGCATAGAGCAACGAGTCGTGGATTTTCTGTTGAGGCTGGTGTCACGTGACCGCAGCCGCCTCTCGCGCGTTGAAGTCTCCACGTGCTGGTCTTGTATCGATCGCGTGCTGTCTCGCGCGTCGGGACAGCTCTTCCCTGTCAGAGTAGACTTCATTCCAACTACGGAACTAACGGAGCTGCGCTCCCGCAAGTGCACAACTTTCGTTTGAAATCCAACGTCCAC
Source organism: Vandiemenella viatica (assembly GCA_031002005.1). NCBI lineage: Eukaryota > Metazoa > Arthropoda > Insecta > Orthoptera > Morabidae > Vandiemenella > Vandiemenella viatica. Next base: position 3,162,921 of record CM061920.1, read on the forward strand.
TTCCTTATCCGCATGTTTTAATGCGGAGGTTTTGTTTACATTGCAATATACATATCTCACTCTTTTATCTTAATACGAGAATCGCCGCATAGCTGATAGCAACTTGGTCGTTACCTTTCTTACCATGCTGTTATAAAACTAACAATCAACTGAATGGTGGTATTACCTAAGCACGAATACACAAGTTTGAACTTGCATGTAAAGTAAAGCGGTCTATTCACGGTCCACTTATAGGACATCCGTGTGGAACTGCTGTAGAATGCGCTCTCCCATTCACCGTACTTGAAGGGGTCCAACAAAATGTCCCCAGCAGTCCTTTCCACTCGTACTTTCTCGCGGCACACCAGTGTCCTTATCGCACACTCGCAGCGTGTTTCCACGAATCACGATGCAGCACTGTAGCTTGTTCGACGGCAAGCACCCGTGTTGGTTGTCTGGGAGTCCCACAACATCCAACACCTCCTACATGTAGTCCTGCAACCCCATCCACGGCCCAACTAAGGTCCTACATTAGTCCAGTGACGCAGATGTTTTACCTTGCAGTATCTCACGTAGATTACTTTGTCTTTATCTCGTGTGTGTTGGTGAGAGTATGCAGAAACCAGGTTTTCGATCTCCGACGCCCTCTGCACAATTTCCTCTGTCCATAAAAAAACGTAAACATTTTGTGACTTTTCAGTTTTTAATCTATAACTCCTTCGTGGCGAGTCCTAGCAAGAAATAATTTTATTTCCAATTTCAAAGAGGACAAAATTTACTAAAACTTTTTTAGTGCAAAGTTTCTTCTAAACTCGAAACTAACCGAGCTACAGCTCTTCGAAAATCGACAAAATTTCACACATTTCCTAAATGTTGGGTTTCCACCTACTTCGACACTGTAAATGACCTGGAACACCTGTTATAATTCATATGCATTTATTTCTGTATCACACATTATATGTATTCTGCTTTGATTACTGAAAGATTGTTCGGCCGCCTGGTGACAGTGTTTTCGATGCGCCCCTTTATGGTTAACATAACCAAGTAATCGCACTGGGTGTAGGGATTCTATAGCTTACCGTGGAATCCAAACCACAGAAGTGTTCTGGCTTACTTCATATTACACAGCAAGATGTGGCACAGCTCAAGGTCGGGTTAATGGGCTATGAAAAACACAGCTGAGACCGAGATTTGGAACTCCAGTCAGACGCCTTAACCACTGAGCAACCAGACCGCTCTATTAGTGATGGTATTTATACCTGTTGCAAAAGTAAGTTGCATAAATAAAATTATGATAATATGGTACAAAGTTAAGTCATAAAAAATTCGTAATAAGTTAAAAATTGGTTATAAATCAATTTCTTTTCCAACAAAATCTTCTCGGGTGTCCAGCCGGATGGTGGTGTAAAAACACGACGTTTCGGTAGCTGACTCTGTCTTCATCAGGTATCTTGTAGTTTTCTCAGCTGACTGTCTCCGCCTCGAGGAGAGAACTACAGATACCTGATGAAGACAGCAGAGTTAGCTGTCGAAACGTCATGTTTTTACACCACCATCCGGCTGGACACCCGAGAAGATTTTGTTGCATCGATACGCCGGGAAAGTCTTCTTTTCCGTTTGCACTGTCCCGGCTCTTAAAGGTCGTCACCTAGAATTGTCGTATTCATCCTCACTGCATCAGGATCAGCTTCCTTGAGGTCGAAGAACGCTTTCTCTCCTTCATCTACTTTCTCTGAGGAATGTTTGCACGAGACAGACCACAGTAGTTTTCGCAAGCAGCTGAGCAGTGCAACCCGATTCCCGAGAGCTGCCCTGTGGAGCGCAAGCTTTTTTATAGGAGCGTGACACAACCATCGGAATAAACTCGGTTGCAGTGTCTTCTGTTACTGTAACTGGAATAAGACTGGACGAGCCTTTCCTTCATCCCGTCGGCAGTGGGTAAGTTTCTGGATCCAGCCGTGCTTGCACTTGGTAGTACGTGCGTATTGACTGAAACGTTGCCGCATCTAATTTTGTTGGCTGAATGCATTTTTTGGGCAGGTTTCGTATCTGAGACTTCTAATGTTCCACAACCAATTTATCCGTACCAGTTTCACGACTGGGAGAATTGATATATGAATGCAAACTGTTTGCCTAAACCTTCTACAGTCAACGCTCACGTGTCTAGCCTTAATAATCTTAACATGTGAAGAGGATGCATATATCCAAATATGAACAGCTTGAAGAAAAAGTAAAAGCAGGGCCAACTCGTGGGGAAAAAGAAAAATAATTCAAACCCTTCTTGAAACGCGGTGGCTTCTTCTGATGTAGATAGTAGCAGAACTGATTTGATTTCACCTGCATCTGCTAATAAAACTTTACGTCACTGAAACATTTGGCATCGCAGCTACCAGCATCGTCGTATTCCAAGCTGGTGTGGACCGATGTATCGTAAAAGTTTTCATTGCGAACATGATTCCACTACATGTTGAAGAATCCGATACGTTTGAGAAACTGGTAAAACGTTGAATCCCAGTAAAAACTCAGTTTCCAGAAGGACGTTTGGTAGGACGTATTGATTCACATCACTGTACATAGCACCTTGGTACTGCTTGCAGTAATACGTATTGCAAAATATATACATCAACTGCACTTTTGGATGGTTAACTTTTAAACGGTTAATTTCAACCTGCGTTAAATTTGCAAAAATGTAACGCTTTAACGATTATCGAATGTAATTTTTTTAGTAGAAGATTTACGATTAACGAAGTTAACTTTTTGGCTAACTGGCCCATCTATGGAATTCGGCTATAATCTTTTGAACGAAGCATCCCTGCATTCGCCTGGAATGATTTGGAGAAACCATGGAAACCCAAATCTGGATGCCCCGCACGGGGATTCGAACCGGGCGTCCTCCCGAATGCAAGGCCAGAGCGTTACCGAGGTGTGTGGTGGGCACGGAGACGTGCGATGGCGTGGCTTTGTGCTTGTCGCTCGAATTAATCTAGCTGCCAACTCTGCAAGGTTTACAAAAAAAAGTTTTTTTGAGTGCGTAGTTACATAACTAATTTAATTCACTTGTTAAATCATCCCACGTTTTTTTGTAGTTGGAAGAGGAGGCAAAACATAAATATGATTTTATTAGATATTTTTTGCTGTCTTCAGTCTTTAGACTGGTTTGATGCAATCCTCCATCCTTTCCTATCCTGTGCTAACCTCTTCATTTCTACATACCCCATACAGCCCACGTCCTCAATTATCTGCTTCATATATTCTAATCTGTCTTCCTCTACAGTTCTTACCTTCGACTGTTCCCTCCACTAACAACTTAACCAATCCAACATGTCTCAAAATATGACCTACCAGCCTGTCTCTTCTTCTGTAAGCTTCTTCCACAAACTTCTTTCCTCACCCATCATTTCCAAAACTCGTTCATTTCTTACTTTGTCTGTCCACTTAATTTTCAGCATTCTTCTGGAGCACCACATTTCAAAAGCTTCAATTTTCTTTATTTCCCGTATTCCTAAAGTCCACGTTTCGCTACCATAGAGATGCTGTGCTCCACACAAAGAGTTTCAAAAAGTTCTTTCTAATTCCTAGATCAATATTTGAAACTAAAAGATTTCTCTTTTTCATGAAGGCTCTTTCAGCTAATGCTATTCTGCTTTTAACATCATTCCTGCTTCGGCCATCGGTTGTAATTTTGCTTCCAAGTAACAGAATTCATTTACTTCTCCTATTGCATCCGATCCTATTTTTATATTTAATTTACTAGTATCGGTATCATTTCTGTTACATTTCATCACTTTTGTCTTGCTTTGATTAATATTCAGTCCAAAATATTCCTTCAGTATTTTGTTTATGCCATTAAGTAACTTCTCAAAATCCTCAGCCCTCTCTGCTAACTAGACAATGTCATCAACAAATCGTAGCATACTGATTTTTTTCTCCCTGAAAATTTGTGCCACATGGAAATGTTTCTTTTCCTTTCTTTATTACTTCCTCTACATACAAGTTGAATATTAACGGGGATAGACTACTACCTTGTCTCACACCCTTTTTAACTGATGCTTATCTCTCGTGATTCTCTACTTTTATTACAGCCACTTGATTCTTGTATAGTTTATAGAGTATTCTTCTATCTCGATATTTTAGACCTGACTTCTTTAAAATTTTGAACATTTTGTCCCCACCTAACTTTATCAAAAGCTTTTTCTAAATCAACAAATGCCATAAAAGTATCTTTGTTTTTTTTGATCCGCCCGAAATAGAAAAAACTAAATACTATTTTTGCACCACCGATTCAGCACTCTACATCCTCCGTTACCACCATGGCGTCGATTCCTTAGTGTGCACCTGACCTATCGTGGATTCGCAGTGTCTGTCGCGCGCGTATTAAACCACCAGACACACTCCACACGCTGGCATTCCTTCACACGCAGTCTCACATTTATGACTCCAACCCCCTTGCAGGATTTTTGCCAAGTGAATAATTATTTTTATATTAATGTGTTCATCAATGTTCTGAGTATAAGAAATGTAAATAATTGTAATTAAATGTAATAGGGTTTCCACAGATGGTTGTGAGTGTTGCAATGGGAGCGTCCATAAACAACGCAGCTCCATTTTGGTCTGCTGTGAACCCCCCCTCCCCCCCACGTAGCCCTACGTGGCTTTGCTTCTACCCCCCGCCCCCCGACCCCACGTAGCCCAGCTTGACTTTCGATTTGTCTCGTCAAGTTACATAAGAATCAATCGTCACGGTTCCCAAAATTCATCGCGAACTAAATTGCCAACTCCAGGATCCCTAGTTCACGTAGCATAAATTATGACAGTTAATTTATTCGTATCCCTTTCGGTGTGAACTGCATCAAACTGACGGAAGTGCAATAAGTTCACCGTATCGCGATATAAACTTGACCAGAAACTTGTCTTGTGTGCTTCGTACTAATAGTAGATTTCTGAAGACTTTTCGGAAGATACTGTACTAGCAGTAGATAGGCCTACATAAATTTGACAGCAGCATCACTGAATTTGTTACCATACGTCAAGAGTCGGAAGCTTAAATTGGACTTTAAACATTCGTCTAGAATAAGGCTAGACTATTATTTGCAAGATGTAAAAAATTTAATTGTATGCTGGTTGTCTACAGTACGTCAACAAATATTTGAGAATGTCCTCCTACTGAGAGCGTTGTAAATCTATAATGGTAGGCCCCTACTCTTGCAGGTATTGCATGCAACACAAGCTAGCATTATAAATAAACTTGGAATATTAGTGAATGAAATGCCGAGAGCAGCAAACGATGCTAAAAGCGGGATGTTTTGGGCAGTGGCGTAGCGAGGTCAACAAGGGCCCCGGTGCAAACAAATTATTTTGGGCCCTCAGGCCAGACGGGCGACCTTTTTTTTGCTTGTTGATGGTAAGGGCCCCCTGAACTGAGGATGGGGCCCTTGAATTGTTCTTTAGGGGCCCCTGAGCAGTGGTTGCGCCCCCCCCCCCCTGAGCAGCGAGAGCACTTAGTGAGGGGCTCCTGTGTTCTCAGGGGCTCCTTAGACGACGGTAGAGCTAAAGCAACATGGCCGCGGCGCATGCGCTGTGTTTCCTCTCGGGTCGGCGGACCACAGCACTCAACTCGTTAAGCGCAATGACGTGCGCGATAAGATTCCGGCGCGTTCACCTCCTCCGCCACGGGGCGCTGCGATATGGCCAGTCGAGTCTTTGTCCATAATCCACGTGGACGGTGGAAAGTCCCAACCGACCTAACCACTTCTTCAAACATTTTATTTGGCACAGTTAAAAAATAGAACAGAATGCACAATAGCAAACACGTACTGTGCTTAGAACGGTAGATTACGCTAAATACCTAGTTGTAACCATTCGTAATAATTTGTCGTGGAATGAGGATATTGATGGTAATTGGGAAAGCAAATCGTATGCTCAGATTTCTAGGTCGTAATTTGAAACAGTGCATACCGGAAATTAAATCGATTGCGTACAATGCTCTGGTGCGCCCTCACTTAGAATATTGTTGTTCTGTATGGGGTCCTGCCTCCCCCCCCCCCCCATCAAAGGGGTTGATGGATGTTTTGGAGAAGGACCAAAGAAGAGCCGTCTTATTCGTGACAGGTATATATAGCTGCGATAGCGCAACATAAGTGCGATGTTGAATGAACTCGGTTGGGAAGACCTGGAACACCGAAGGCGTTGCTCTCGGCAGAAGCTGACTGAAAACTTCACGACTGGCCTATTTCAGGATGACATAAAACACACATTACTACCAGCAATATTCATATCTAGGAATGAGCGAGAAAGTAAGCCAGAACAGATTCATTTCTGTACTTTCTTTCCACGAGCGACTAGGGAGTGGAATAGGAAGGATTTATCGAGCGAGAGAACTTAAGATGGCGGCCATCCTAAACTGGGTTTTCCATGACTTTCCCAGATCGCTCCAGGAGAATGCCAGTATGCCCATGCGTGCCTCCTGGCATATCCCGTGTATCCCGTCCTACGCACAAATGGTTACACATTATGATTGGTGCAATGCACCCTCCGCCACCCACTTTTAGTGATGATGAAACAATACTTCATGTGGGTAGTTGTTCCGCCATGTGTCTCCGACCACGCGTGGGACTTGAAGTAGTCTTGGCGACCCAGCGCCGGCCCTTTGATCTAGCAGACTCCTAAACTCAAATTCGCCTGCTCGCGTCATGCGGTCCTGTCCCCGCCATCTGACAGGAAGTACAACTGGGAGACGGACAGCTGTGTGCCACCACATGGATTGTTCAAAAAAAACAAAAAATCTATTTTTTTCTGTTAAATCCATTTCAGTTTATTTTTAATTACTCTAGTAGCTCTATAATCTTCAAAGTTCAAAATGTGGTGTCAGATGGCTCTGTGAAGAGGCTTGTAGAAAATGTTTTCAGTGATATTTTTTTTTCAATTTTTTTTTTTGTAGAACGTAAAAATAGTACTGTAATTTTTTTTAAATTTCAACACAATTACAATTTACAAATATAATATATACAAATATAAATTATGAATAGTGTTATTTTATTCTTTGGAATATTCCTCATTTGAGTGAATTATTTTTAGTTGATTGCTGTCGTTGTTTGAAAGCTCATGAAATTTTTCACAAGACTGTTAAATTATATTTCACACATAAAATGGCTTTCAAAGTCTCAGCACTTAATTATGACTTTTCTGATGTCCACACTTTATTTACCGTAGAAAAAAACACGTTCAGTCGCAGCATTAATTACGTGTGATGTTTGTTTCGCCTCTATAAAATACTGTATAAATAATAAGAGTACTGTCTGCTAAATTCGAGAACATTTATGTATTTAATATTTATGAAATGAATTACTTTCCTAATTATCTGAATAGCTGATTTGTTGACATCACTTGTTTAACTAGCACTAGCACGTAGCACGATACTTCAATTCTCAACGATTATTTGTTTTTATTAAACTTTATAAAATCAACAAAAAATAATTTAAAACTCGTATCCTGGTGAAATAGCCACATGGCCGCCGGAAGCCGTATATTCCCTTCCCTTCTCCCGCCGCTCCCTAGCTTGTCGTGCTTTCTTTCAAAAAAATCGGGACTTTTCTAAAACGCCGCGGGACGCGGGACTAATTGTTGAAAATCGGGACTGTCCCGCCAAAAGCGGGACGTCCTGGTCACCTTAGCCTACGAACATACTCTGTGAAGGAGCTGATTGGCTCGCGCCTCTCGGAGTGGTTCAGTTGCATGGCTCGCCGCGTGGTGTCGCCACGGAATATTCCACCAGCCCAGGCGTCTCGCGCGTACACTAATCTCCAATAGATAATGGAGACCTGTTTCACTAACGCCATACCGACCGCGAAGACAATCTGTTCTGTTCCTGGACGCTGAGTGTGTGACAGGACAGCTGCTGCATTGTGGGTACTGGAAGCAGTGTCCTCTTTTGTCACACAATGCCCGGTGCGGTTACTCAGTCTATTCTGCGTAAAAACAGACTGTACGTAAACAAACTAAAATACACCGCGGCGAGGTCCGGGCTTGCAGGCTGATGGCCACACTGAGGACTCGGCATGAACACACACACGTCCCTGTTTGCGAGCCATTACAAAGCCTCCAGCTGTGATCAGCGTATGAGGCGTGTTTGCGACTTGTGGCGTGGCTCTTATGAAATGAGTGGTGGAAGCCAGGGTCCACCAGTTTACGTCACTGCGAGATGCAACACGTTGCGCACAGCAGGCGGTTTGGTACAGGCAGCTCCAGGGGTTGCCAGCTTGTTTCGTGACGTCAAATGTATACAAAAGCATATTGTAAACAAGTTCGCATTAATAAACTCGCTTTCCTATATTGTGTATGCACCTCGCTGCGTATTTAATTTCAATAACACAACAACACACTGCATATTTATTTATTTATTTTGGAGGAAATATAGAAGCAGTTTTAATGTGTGAAAGCTCTGCGCGACTTTAATAGTGAGGTTTATTTAGGCGAATCCGAGGTCGGCCGTCTTAGTGGCTGTGCCGCGCACCTCTTCATTTTAGTCCTTGGTTGGAAACCCGGTCCATTCAAATTTTTATGGTCACCGAACCCGAAATCTATCTTCAAGAATCTTCTGCTTTGCTTATACGAATCACGTTACGCGGCCGCATGTTCTGAAGTAAAGCTATAGGTCCCGGCAGAAGCGGTGTGCGCGGCCAGTTGACTCTGATAACGGGTCGGAGACCGACGCGAGATGGCTTTGTAACGACGCGAGACAACACATTAGTCAGTCTCTCGACTGGTCTGATGCAATCTCGCGCTAATCTCTTCGTTTCAACATCTCTTACAACCAACATCCTCAGTTATTAGCTTCATATATCCTAACCTGTGTTTCCTCTACAGTTTCTACCTTCGACTGTTTCCCTACACTCAAAAATTAACCAGTCTTAAAATGTGACCCATCTTCCCGTCTCTTTCAGACTCTCACATAATTTCCAAAATACGATTCTACCGCACCAACTGCCTACTGATTTTCAACATCCTTCTATAGCAGTTACAAAATTTCGTACATCAAGAAACTCAAACCGGTGTCAACCGTGTCCGCCAGGTAGCAAGAAGGAATTTTTCCTTTGTACTGAAATTGGACTCGTTCATTAGCAGGTATTGCGTAAGAAAATAGGCTGTTGTAGAAACACCGCCGTACCGAGAAGGCATTGTGAGTGTTGTAAAAACTGTTTTTTTTCTGACTTGGAAAAAACCCCGGAAAAAAAACGTTTTGTTCTGGGACATTTTTTTTCATAACTATTAAATTTCATATTTTTAAGGCATTTATCGTTTAATATGACTGTTTTAGAGTTTATACTAAGTACTTATCTTAATTTTTAAATCTAATATATGTTTCTGGTTCAGTAGAAAAAAAAAATTACAAAATTATTGGCAACATTTACTGAAGTATTCTTTTACGAACGGGGATTTCCCGAAGAGGCTAGGTTGCACGAGAGGGAATCCCCGTTGTTTTG